>JAQIWE010002603.1:0-12936 GCA_034698565.1 Campodea plusiochaeta | reverse complement strand
ACAGAAATATCTCTTGATCCGTTGGGTAAAAAAATGTCAAACTTTTTGCAAAAATTCTTTAATAATATAAGATACAAAAAAATCACAGAAAAGTGAGAAAACCGGAATTCATTATCTGCAAGTAACCCTTTAAAGTTGACCGAAATCATCTGTTCAAATATTAGAAATTTGGTGCTTTTTATTGAAGCATCATAATTTTCCAATTGCAATTTGATGTGGTTTCATAAATATTTACTTTTATTATTCTCCGAAAGTTATTCTTAATTTTTGTTAATAACAAAAACATCAGATTTGTGAAAACGTACATTTTTGTTCGGAAGAAATGAAATATTTTTATATTAGTGAATATAATTTCTTCAATACTGAAAGCCTTACTGGTATTTACTTTAGTATGACTCATTCTCATCATCAGTAAAACTATATTGACGTAACAGAAACGTACTTATCACATAGTATTATAATTACATATTCATTAGCATGATTTTATTTATTAGTATTAATAACACGTCTTACTAAGCTCTGCTCCGTGCGCAGTATTACGAAACTTTTACAATCTTTTACAATTTGAGTGATGTGTTATTATAAAATTGAATAATTACTAAATTATTGATGGTTTTACACAAAAGTTACTCGGATGCTCTAATTTTTAGAGTGGTATAAAAAATGTGCAGTCATTTTTAGTTATTTTTATTACCTATTTTAATATATAAATGGAAATTTGTTAAAATAAAGGGTGTGTCACTCCAAGTCTCTATTGGTATACTGTATTTCAGTCTGAGAAGGATTTATCCTTGCTGGACATTTTTGTGCCTTAAAACGTATTTCATTCTGAGGCACGAAAACGCCTGTAAATAACTCCGCCTCACGATGAACTAAATGAAACCGACGTTGAATATTCATACGTTTTCGCAATTCTTCATTTTTAATAGTAGGTATGCACTTTGAGATTAATTTCGCTGCCTTGCGAAAATATCCAAATTATTCGCTTAAAACACATATCGGAACACATCTATTAAGTAGTAGTAATACCGACTTAAAAATAAAGCAAATTAATCATTTTATTCATATATCAGCAGTTGACTTGTTTTGGGCCACGCTTGCTCCGCTACCTTATACAGCTTATTTTCTTGCATTTTCTAAGGTGAATATCTCCACAAACGGTGATTTTTGAGAGGTAAGAAAAAATAATATGAGTTATTTATATTAAGAAGACTAATATTATGTTATAATATCAGAAAAGTCAATTTAGTTGCAGGTAAACCTTTAACATATTCCATCAAATAAAATTCATTTGTAACAGAACAATACTAGATGGAATAAGTTTATGTTACTATAGTAATAAAAATAACCACTTTCATTAAATATCTAACTGAAAGACAAATACGTTAATCATTTTTGATGTGCAGTAAAAGAGACCATTACAAGGATTTCAGTGACAGAAGTTGTCAGTACCCCATAACTCAAATAACATACAATTCTTTTACTCTCCTAACAAAACATTAATCACTCGCCAAGACAGAGGTAAGGTCCGTTCAGAGGATTGATGTACTTGTACGATATTGATCAATGTCCGAACGAGATGCCTGAATATATACTCTATATATACGAATTTCGATTTCCTGGAGAAGATTATAAATGGTATTTGTCCATATTGACTTTAGGATACAATCATAAGACTTATAATGAAGAATTACTGTATGGTAGTGAACATTTTTGTTACTGTAGTTCAGTGATTCTGAAATCATTAAAATCTTTCCAGAACAATGTGGGTATATACATTAGAGGGTGTGAATTGCAGAGAAAATTCTTGAAATAAAAAGGAAGAATTAATTAGAAAATACTATTATCACCGATTATCTCTTTGTTACTGTTGATAATTTTCAGAATGAAGAGTCAGGAGATTGGCCTATGTCAGAGTGAAGAGATTGACCTATTAGCCGATAGGGCGCGCCTGATGATGATAATACTCCAATCACTGTTGTCAATATATTGCATATTTCAAACCTAATGTTTGTTTATGTATTGATAACTTTAGTATGGAATTATAATATATATATAATAATCATGAAATCGAGAAGAACGGAACTGGTAAAAAGAAGGGTTAATTAATTTTATGTGACAGTATGAACTGTTGAACATTTGACAACCAGCCTGAAATTGTATACATCTCGTTAAATTACATAATATTAATTTGGAGCAACACAAGCAGTGCAGTAAATTTCGACATTCACTGTTCATTGCACGATAATGATCTACTCGATGCACATATACACAGTACTAAGCGGTATGGGGGTATGTTATGCTATACTGTAATGTATATTGAATTTATAGATTTTTGCTCAGCGTTATAATCTTTGTTGGTATAAAATGCGGAAAATTTACTGTAATACCAGATGAAAGAAAAAAGGTATACTCTTTGTAATATTAAATTAATTAATATTATTTTTGCATTATAATTAATCCATCAGTGATTCTTCGCTTGTATCGGAATAACTCGAGCGGAGGGTTATTGGAATAATTATAAAATGTGATAAATTTGTAAAAATATGTCTTAGTATTGCAGCGATTCGTCTATAAAAACACTTAATTTCCTCTTACCTAAATAAGTTGCTGTATGGGTTAGTTTGACAGTATGATGCAATGAAAACATTCATCGTTTCTGGAATAATTTAAACTTTCATTGGTACAACTTAACTAATCTGACTCTCGTTTTGAACTCCTTTCCCTCTCCGCACCATCCTCTGCTGTACCCTTCCCCCAAAAGTAATAAAATTTGCAATGGACATTAATAAGAAAGAAAGAAATAAAGAGTTAGCGATGAATACAGGAGAGAGTAAATAAAATGATAATAATGATTTTTAACAATAATATACAAGTTTACATGAAATAAAAAAATAAAAAATATTGCAATAATTAAAATCACACAGATACAAGTACTCCTCTTTTTATTAATATAAAATGAAGCAAATAGAATCAACATTTTACAGAAATTAAAAGATAAGCTATTAAATAAACACAAAACATAATAAAAAATACAATTCTGAATATATTTAAAAATGTTCGTGGGGCATAATAAAACTTTTTTTTTTGGCCCACCCTGTATATATAACTCTGATTTTCTTCTGAGCACGTCGATCTTGTTCCATTTTAAAAACGTTTGTAATTTAATTATACTTATCTTGAGAATTCGTTCATTACTGATTTAAACATGTCTTCAAACATAGTTCAACCCAAAAACACTAATCATATGATGATGTATGATTCGATAATTTTGTACCCCAAATTCCAATAACATTTCGAAACATAAAGCTACGTATATACTGTAAGGTTCAAAGTCCCTTTTTGTTGCACATTCCAACGTAAATCGAATATATAACACAATTGAGAAAAAAAGTCAATAAGCATCTCGTCGGCTCTTTCACTACAATGTATATACAGTACTGTATGGCTGCAACTGTATGCGGAAAAAACAGCCTCCCACGTTCACCCAGCTACACCAGTTCAACTACTACTATGCTATCGTACCAATCGATATGACCATTTTACCTATAAATATAACTATTCATATCAAAAGTCAAAACCTTTTCATATTAGTGTTAGGTTCGTTTTTTAATAAGGTTACTTTCCGATATCCTATCACTTCCAACTGTTCATGTGTTTATGTCTTATCTAAAAAAAATCTCAGTGTCAAAATCGCTTTTTGTAGGTTATAAAATTATTCAGTGTCTATAATAAAAGAAAGAAATGTAAAAAATATCTATGATATTTTACGTTGAAACCTTTTTGAAATAATTTCCTATATCCTACCTTGCTAGGAGAGTTGATTGAATTATATCGGTTAGTGAGCTTTTATCTGCTTTCTGTTTCATATTGCACTGGGTGGAGCTTAATACAGTGCGCTATGAGAAGCGCGAATTTAGTCCACAATCGTCAAATTGTTAAGGTCTATAGTAATCGCGGTCTAGACAGAAATTAAGATTTCAGCACTCCTGTGAAAGGTCTGCAAGAAGTTGGTGTGCAGTGCTGGGGCTTTTATTATTATTTTCATATATTACACTTGTAAAAAATAAGTAAATTTATACGTTTAACATGGGCTATTTATTTTTAAATTTCTGTTGAGATAGTAAATAGGTTGGCAGAAGTAAATCCACTAAAATATGTAAAATATGAAGATGATGTATAATATTTTATGCGAAAATGTTTTATTGTAATATATTTTCATAATAATTAATGGGGAACATATTATAACAATGGTAATAATATTGCTGATATTGCATAATTATAACATCATTTTACTTGAATAATTACAGGATATTCTTGAATTCTAACACTTCTTTTAAGTGGTAGTGAAATTTTATATTTCATAAAATATTAAAAAACTTCTATCACGATTTACATACAAACAGCCATGTGATACAGTGTTTTATGTAATTCTCAAATGATTTTAAACAAAGAGTTTTTTGTCGTTTATTTTGTACTCCTGTAAATTTAATCATAACCTGAGCAATACTTTCATAACAGATACATCTGTTGATTTCATTTACTTGATAAAACATAATTATAGCCACAATAAACTCTACAACTCACTGGAAAACTCTTTTCCAGCACACAAATAGGCAAATCAAAGTTTTAGCCGTAAGTGCCTGACCATGAAGTAAGTGATTAATAAAGATAATCCAGGAATTTCTCAATAATAGGTTACCTCACATTTCCAATAATAAAACAGTTTAATTATGTACGCTATTATTATTATTATTCCTCATATTATTTATATTAAATATTTAAATTTTTAAGAAAATTATGAAACAACCGAACAGGGAATATGAGCTGTATAATTACATATTTTTATGTATTCTTTTCATTTTCCAGCCGTGTTTCTGCTGCAAAACAATAGCAACAACACGATAAACGATTGTGTAAACTGCTTATGATAGTTTTTGTGACAAGAATAAATATTTAATCACGTGCACACCTCTAAATAACTCTACTTGACATTCCTATCGTGATACTGACCATAAAATAATAAACACTCTACCTTATATTGTATTTGAGAATATCATTTTGTATGTAGAAAGTATAACCATTTATTTCTTTTTTGGAGGAAATACTTTGATGTGATTTATGCGATAATCAATCTCAAAGGCAATATTACATGACTCTAAAAGCTCCCTGTATATATCATTCACTTTAGTAAATATACGAATGGCATAAAAATACATATTTCATTATTTAATGTTCTTGTTTTATAACACCCAAGGATTTTTATAGCTATATATACAAGACGCCAAAAAATAAAATGAAAAATAATGGCGGTTTTCCTTTTTCGATTTAAACGTCTACTTTCCGTGGTTTAGTAGATTTCAATAAAGTGATTGTTTCATGTCAGAGAATCAAATTGAGATAGAGTTGGTATATAGAAAGTCACACGCTTCATTTTTTTTAGTGACAAATGGAAACTGGAGTAGCCAGAATTATAATATTAGTAGTTCAAATATCTGTGCTTGACAGACATTGTTACTGTATGTGTTATGTTAATTTTTTTAACTACGCAGTGCCAAGCAAATACTGCAACTGTTGTATGTTTCAGAAATGAAAACTCATTTTCTAGGACATTTGTATTAGAACAAAGAAACCAATAAAAATAGCTTTGAAAATAACGTCCGCATTCTCATATATCAGGATTTTTTTTATTATCATTGTTATTTCACAACAAAAATATGTGCAAATGAATATTACCATTACTGCTTCACCATCGTTCACTAGAGCTTTTATGTTCTAGATATGAATGTTCTTTTTTTTTTTTTTTTTAACAAAAGTCACATGAAAGTTAATTGCAACAATTTGATTCAGTCAGCATGTGATAAAGTCTACTATCCTTGTAGATGGTTTGTAAATCAACAAAAAAAAAACAGGTTCCAATGCATGTTTGATATCAACAAAATAACTACGACAAACTGTTAGGGTAGATACGAGGGGTGACTCACTCTTGAAATGTTTGTACACCTTCCAGACATTTCTAAGATTTTCCAAGATTTCTGAGATTTCTCGAGATTTTCTATGTGATTTCTGAAAAGTTGAACGTTGATTTCCTAAGTGAGTCGTTCCTCATTCATTTTCATACATAGACGTCATCTCAGGGTAATCAATTATACTAAATAATTTAAGAAAATGATGAATTTACCATTAGAACAGTCTGGAGAAACCTGATCAGCTGTCAACCCTAAACACGTTAAAAGAAAGCCTCAGGATTTAAAGGGTGCAACATGAAAGTGTATAGTACTGTTAGATTTTTTTTACAATGTCATAAAATACAAAAGCGTTTCGAGAGAAACATTTATTTTGAAAGTAGATATTCTTGTCAAACGAATGACACTGTGATTTCTCCAAATCAACGCTAACGCCTTTTGGGAGAATTTTCACACTTTTGTTTTTATAACTTTTCATACTGACCTATTTGTATGTGTGGAAGTCATATAACTGGAAAAGGCGACAGCGAAAAAAATAGTATGTATTATTAAACAGAAGTGTGATGCAGATGTCTCATAAAGTAGAGGCGAAAGAAAGAGAACTTTGATATTAAAAAAAGTTATGGTCATGTTTTAACTCTTTTCCTTTCACTTTACGTTATAGAGACGTTGAAAAAAGAAATTTTGGAGGTAGTATGAGCTAGGCAGTGGGTAGTAGTCACCATTTTATTTCTCTCTCAGAAGAATGAGTTGGGGGGGAGTGGAAGATGGCGGAGGGAGAGATTATTCTTATGGAAAAAAATGCACTTTAGGAAAGTCCCGCTAGTTAAGGATCAGAGATGCTTACATATATTTTCAATCGAAATGATAAAGAAAAATGCAGTTCAGCCCTTACATCGTATGGACATATCTTTAATTATTATTTTGTTCTGCTTGCTGTAAAAGAGATAGATAGAGAAAACACTGAATTCAGACAGTCACTCCTCCAGATTAAGATTTTATCGTGGAATTATATTCATCATGTAAAGTTCGAATTACGATGCTTGAGAACTGTAGCACCCCTAGTACGGCCAACACGTTGCGTAGCTGTTGCGTGATACACGGTAGTCTCTCGAAAACCTTTTACATTTTTTATAGGTTATAGAGAAGTTGACATTTCTGTGATTGACTCTTATGGTATCAATGCGGGTAGACTCTTATTCTCATATGTTTTTGCCACGTTTTTATCAGTGCATAACTGTACAGTTGTTGGTATAATATTTGGAGAAGCAATAAGTGATGACGGTTCCAAGCTGATCTCAAATTGATAATTAAGGAGACAGTTTGCATAAATGTGTTTGTAAAGAATAAAACTGTCTGAAAACAAATGTAATGTATTATTAGCCTATTATTATTTAATTTTTTACCCAAAAACTATACGATCTACATTATTTTTGTTGTTGTTTCGTACATAATATTGTTAATTAATTATCTTGAAATAAGCACACCACTGTTTAATTGACCACATCTAGAGCAGAAACTTATTCTAAATCCGAGTCTAAATCTATATAAACAATCTTTTCTCTATTATGTCCTACAGTAACTGAAGTGATAAAAATCGTTGAGAGATGATGTGATTTCATTATCTGTGATCTCCTCTTACACAATGAAGTTATGAATAATTTATGAGGAAGTACCTCTCAACCAATTTAATTATATATTTAGCATGTACTAATTACCTGCCACTACTCTGGACAAAATGAATTGGTATGGGGAGGAGTGGGAGGGGGGGGGGTGAGTGCAGACGAACCTTATTAGCTATTCATTCCTCCATGGTAAATGATGTATTGACAAGTACAACAGAATATTTTACAAACGGTCCTAGCGTTCGGGTAAATTAGTCGTACACTTCAGTTTGAAATTAATTTCTTCCAGTGTCATGTTTCGCACTGATTAGGGTCGTTGGCAAAGGCACGGATTTTTCTGTCGGAAATTTGGGTTTTAGATAGGTGTAAAATTGAGCTAAAATAAAAAGAATTGTCCAGGTATATGCAACATAGTGTATATACAGGGTGGTCCAAAAACATTACACCAATTTGTGAAATGCAATTATTTCTGATGTTCTGAAGACATAGACTTGAAATAAAAACCACACAAAGTGCATTCTATTACCTTTCGATTCATGTATAGTTTTATGGTGATATCTACAACAGCAGCTATGCTGCAGTCTTTCCTCAAAAACTTATGTGAAAAAAAGTTCTCACACAAGAAATGTATTGCGAATTGTTAGAATTTCGGCTTTTTGAAAATATTCATGAAATTTATCACTATTAAATTACTTTATAGTTGTTTGATAAGCTGTGACAAAGATTACTTAAATCTTAAATACTGGCACACAAATAGGCAAATCAAAGTTTTAGCCGTAAGTGCCTGACCATGAAGTAAGTGATTAATAAAGATAATCCAGGAATTTCTCAATAATAGGTTACCTCACATTTCCAATAATAAAACAGTTTAATTATGTACGCTATTATTATTATTATTCCTCATATTATTTATATTAAATATTTAAATTTTTAAGAAAATTATGAAACAACCGAACAGGGAATATGAGCTGTACAAAATTCTTGCAACATATTTTATGTAAGTTAAAAAAAAAAGGCTGTAGCACATTTGATATTGTAGATAACACCATAAAACTATATATGGGTGGATAGGTAATTGAATGAACTTTCTTATGGTTCTTATGACAAGTCTGTATCTTCAGTATGTCACGAGCAATTGTAAGTTTTCAAGTAAGTGTAATGTTTTTTGGACCACCCTGTACATCGTAGTATATATTAGGGACGAAAATATATACAAGTTGGTTATATGCATAATGAGTCAAACACCTTCTTAAAAACCCGAAAGTTTAAAATGCCACAAATTTTGTATGCCGTTTTATATAATGTATTAGCTGGTATAATTTAAAGAAAGTTGACTTTAAAAATCATATGATTGTGTGAATGAAAATATTTTCATTTACAGTGGCAAAAGTTTTCGAACTGTAATATGCAAAATTTCCAATAACAACATGCTCTTCACAATTGCAGTGAAATACTGAATATATAGTCTTTTCATAAAACTTCTGTCCCCGAAGGAGTTATGCCTGTAAATTCAAACAGTTTAATTTTACAGAGTTCGTAGAATTTAGTAGATATAGAATCATCATCGTCTACTGTGACATAAGAAGTCATATTTTTACTCAAAGAAATAACAATTCTAATTTTTCGTCAACAATATAGTGTAAGGTATTCGTGAAAATTATTAATGTAGCATTGTATGAAAGTTCTGTTAAAAGTTATCACCTTCTTAAAATCCATTTAAAAATAATCGTTTTATTATTTAATCGTGTACAAATACGAGGGTAAATCGAAAGTAATGCAAAAGTGGACATAATTATTTTATTAGTTAAAATATTTTGCTGAAATTGCACAGGACGTAAGAGTAACTTTTCCTCAAAGATGATAATACCTCAAGGTATTATCATCTTTGTTCTATTCAAGAAAATATCCGTTCAAAATTTGAGCATTTGCACCCTAGTTACACCAACGTCTCTAGCTGACTGGATTTTTCTTGCACATTGTTTAAAGTCAATAATGAGAAATATTTCTCTGAATGTTTATTTTCTGTATTCCAGAATAACGAATCAACCAATGATGTGGCTTTAAACGAAGTGACTTTTCATATTCCTTTGTTGAATACAGCCGTAAATATGGAATTACTGAAATCAGTTGCTTCAATTCACAATTAATTTAATTCAACATACTAATTATAAAAAATGATAACTGATATAATGGATTCCCATAAGTCGTACATTATTACTCGTTAGTGTTTATAAACTTTATTTCATATCAGATGAAAACAGATTCATGCAAGTTGATAGCAGCCGAGCAGCGCAGTTATTTGACTTCCTTTCTTTTTTTCTTCGTATATTGCTTTACGGATTTTCCATGAAGACAAATTATTCTACGTTTTTCATTCATTTCAATCTTACACTGCATAGTATAACGTTGTAACAGTAAGTTATACTTTACATATAGTGGTATGTTGAAATATATATATTCCAATAAGGTTATAACTTATATGCCTTTGTATAATAATATTCACCATACTCTGTATTTTCATATTTTCATTTCTACAGGAAATTCTATGCCATCACTTCACTTTTGAAATGAAATTATGCTCCTCTAAGGAATTTCTAATATAAAAAAAGAAGTCGCTCTCTGTCGTTTAATACAGAATCTATACGAAAGCGAATCTTCAACTTCTATAGAGTGGTTCTATTTATTTACTTTCTTTATATCGCATTTCGGAATCAATATACGATCTTTCGTGTAATCAGAAAATTTTCGATATTTGCTCGAGAGATTTTCATATCTTCTGCAAATAAAGAAGGTGCTGTAATATATATAGGTTCGAAGAAGTTTTTTTGTGTGTGTATTTTGTGATCTCCTAGATCAAAGAAAAGAACTTTCTGATAAAAAGTTATTTTCAGCCACTTCTATAAATTATTTGCATCTTGTTTACTTCCTATGTGACTAATAAGGGAAGTGGATATGAGAGACTTTCATTGTAAATAGGTTTGGTTTGATATTTCAATTTCTTTTATATAAATACTTTCTTTTTAAAGCACTTCAAATCCAACTATAACATATTATGAAAAAGTTGTTGTGAAAGAAAGTATTAAAGCACTCTGTTGATTATAAAAAAACTAGTTCTGTAATTTCTGTAACAGTTTAAGACAGTGTAGTAAAATTTTGTAGTGCTGTAGTATTATTTCTTATTGGCTATGTCAACAAATAAAATATTGTGGAACAGAAATTATACCACATTGAAAGAAAGCAGTTTAAATGTATGTCTGTATTGATTTAAAATTAACAGAAATTATTTACAAAAATTTGAAGAAAATTACTTTTACTGTCATTTACAGAAATCATTATTAATAAATACAAAACACGTGAACCATTTTGCAACTGTCTGGTTATTACCTATAAATGCAACTTGGACTTTGACACAGCAATATGTATTCCCAGAAATAATCCTCTTAAACTGGCAAATTAATATCGAAAACCTATTTACATCACTGCATCCTATTTTAGAGTCAGTAACATTTCCAACGATCTCCATTATATTAATCAACATCATGCTTACGGATTTACCACTTTTGGAAACATGGATTTTCTTTGGCTTGTATCATTTTTAGTTATTTACTAATAGCTTTCTCAATTAGTATATCTCAAGTCGGACCTTACTCGTGAACAATTAAGGCGAAATAACCTGAAAATGAAAAAAAAAAAAAAACGAAGAAAAAAAACGATGATCTATGAGTGTTTTTAAAGTTTGTCAAAATGGAGTAATAAAGACCAATAAAAAACTGCATATAACTGGTAATATTTCGATATCAAAGATATCGAAATATTACCGAATATTGAATCAAAGACCTGTGAGCTTAAATTATCTATTCAAGATCTATGAGTGATAAATCCCCAAAGTATAATTACTTACTTATCTACCAATTTAGTGTAAATCGGTAGGTTGCCATTTTCCTAGTTCATTGAGCTCCTGAATTTCTGTCTCTGCTTCATAATAATAAACGTAATACATGGACACAAAGTAAAACTAGTCTACTTTCACAATCATCAGACAAGCATGACAAAAAGACCCTAAAACCACTTTTTAATCCGATTAGACTGCACCTCATTACCCCTATTTCATAATAAAAGGGAAATAATGTTTTGAAAGTATAATTTATTGTTTAACTTTTAACTCCTGAATGCAGTGATCAGCTTTCAATAACAAAGGTACATTATTTACTAGGTGGTAGAAAATAAATCTAAATCAGTTAGAATTAAAGTGCTGATCAATTTGTTAATAATTCAATATTTTTGTAAGGGTATAGAACTTCTTTTTTTGTAAGGGTAGAACACACGCTATATAGACAAAGTAATGTATTTAGCCTAACAAGTTAATTATTTGTTTTATTCTTGAATGTTATTTTTAAGGCAATGTGTGATGTGCTTAAAGAACTTAAATAATGTTTACCGTTCAAACAAATTTGAATTTGTAATTTTAGAGTAACAAAAAATATTGTTCTGCTTAAATATCGATGACGAGGAAATCTTAATACTGACTACTTTTTGAGGCAATAATATCTAAAATACATTTAAGTCATAGTAAATTTTCACGAAACTGCAATATTTCTATTTTCTACACAAAGAACTTAACCAGTAATTTTAACAACTGGAATATGCTAATATAGGCTATCTTTAGAAATAAGATATAACAATCTTCATTTCAGATAAAGGTTTTTTATAACCCTTTCAAGGGCAGTGGATTGCCATAAGCCCACCAATAGAAAAATTATTTTCTAGCGTACCAGTTGGATTATGACAATCCCACCTCAATAAATGGATACTCAGATGCATTTCTCTTGGCGGTTTTTGGAAATACTTTAAAAAAAATTAACATTTGGAGTTTCTAGATGTAGTAAATTTTGGATTTTGTTTTCTAAAAGTCTTTTAGAGGATTGTTTCTAGAAATTTTCTGTTTTTTAGCCTTAATTTTCCGAAGGAAAAAAACGCTTATAGGACGATCATGTCTGTCCGTCTTCCCTGTATCTCCGTAACCGCTCGACCGATTTTGACGAAATTTTCAGGATGTATAGTGTATAGCCTCAGGATATTCAGAAATGAGTTGAAATTGATCTACGTTTCGGATTTCGTATTTCATCTTCAGGAACTTTTCACGTTTCATTGAATAACTCCGGAACCACTTGGCAGATTTTAACCAAATTTCCAGGATAGTATCTGTATAGTCATATACAAAAAGTTCCGCAGTCAAAACTGACCTTGGTTTCGATTTTTTTTCGTTTTCATCTTCAAGTCAAAACTTTAACTCTAATTTTCTCCGGAACCACTGGGCGGATTTTAGTGAAATTTTCAGGATTGTA
>JAQIWE010002602.1:0-12937 GCA_034698565.1 Campodea plusiochaeta | reverse complement strand
GCATTTGGCAAATTTCGGCATTTTACCTTCTTTGGCAGCGGTTGGCATTTGGCACGTTCGGCATTTTACTCTATGCCTTTTATAGGGTCTTCTCATTTTAAAATTTAGCATGATATTGACAATATAATATTGACTACAATAATCTATTTATTAATATATTATTTATAATATATTATTTCCAAGTTAGTATGTTGTTTTAAGCCTTCGTGACTTGCGATTGTTAAAAATGGAAATTGATATTTTCCTGACATGCAGAGATTGCAACCTGCTAACATTCCAATGCAATCCAGATAATAAACAAACAAATATATCAACATTACATTTTTTTAAATCTATCAACTTGGAATTTCAGCTTCCATCACTATGGAGAGATAAGTCGTTATCTGCATTGCATGCACCAAGAAAGAACTAGTTCCGCGAGTCTTATGACCACATCACAGGCAAGTGAATCTTCGTTTTCTATCGTGAAATAATAATTTAATCCTTCTCTTCCATAAGGGTTAACGACTTCACTCCAACTGATCCAGGATTCGAAGGACATCGTCCTTTTTGGGAATATTATTTTTCCTCAGTGAAAGAAAAGAGAATTTTTGCTTCAGCACCATTCATCCATTCATATGTTTATAGGAGATTAACCATTATCATATAAATTTCAATGTCGTCTGTGGCCGTCTACCATTCACAACAAAATACAATTTTACGCTTTGGTTGAGTTCAGATATCAACATGTATTTTTGTAGGCCAATTAGTAAAGAACAAAAAAAAATATATTAATGAAATTTTGGTTTAAGAAATATGAGGTTTCTGAACAAGAAAATGCCGTATTCGTTTATGGCTGATTAGTTTCAGCTATGACAAATAGTATGAAATCGATGAGAACAGCACAGTACAGTTAATATTATTTAACATATTTGTATGAAATGTTTTATACAAGAATTAAACTCAACTATATTTTAAAATGCCTGAACAATATCGATGAAACTTTATATATGATTATGAAAACTTTATGAAAAATGAAATTATGAAATAAAAAAATATATAAATAAAATCTATAAAGACCAATAAAAAACTGTATATAACTGGTAATATTTCGATATTTCTGTAATATCATTATCAAACAAAGTGTTTACAAAAATAATAAAAAAAGTGTTCAAAATTTTTATGAAAAGATGTAAAAAGTATCTAAGAAAATATTAATTTCCCATTATTATCATAAACTTCCACTCTCTTCTGTACTCCCAGTCATGAAGTGTAGAATCTACCAATTATTTGAAAAGCATTTAATCAACAAAGAATCACCAACATCATATACTGCAAAGTTGATATCCTTCAAAAAATCTGCTGCATTTTTGCATAAAATTTTCAAACCAGTTATTCTACGTTATTTTTATATTAGTGTATCACTAACGACGTAAGATTTTTAAATATCTGTATGATCCATTTTGCATGGAATCTGTGCAGCGCAGAGGAAAAGAAACTAACAAAAACTATAATTTCAACACAGATACTGAACAAGTTATGACAGGAAAACATCAGAAGTTATGGTTGCTGTGAGAAGTATGTTGTAATTGTATGAATTACTCTACAGATTAATCAAATTAAATTTAGGGATTACACTTTAGAAGTTGCAAATAGCAAAGACCTAATCATGTTTAGTTGGAGTTATTCTGAGGCAATTCTGTCCACTTTCAGGAAGGAGAACCCCAAGGGAGGTCTTCTGAAGTGATTGATCCCAGAATTTTTTTGGGAAGTAAGAAAATAAAAAAATAACATGACTGGATCAACGTGCTGACCAAGGTTAATAAAGGGGTGCTGACCAACATCTACCGAGGTCAACATGTATGCGTACCTGCTTACGTTTATACCACTCCAAAACCCCATTGCCATTATGGTACGAAACAAACCTTTTTTTACTATTGCTTTTATAATTGAAAAAATAAAAATCATTATTATATTTATACTTTTTTTGAACCATATAATGTTTACTGGAAGGAAAACATGAGGAAATATGAAGTGATGAGTCACTTTAAAGTGAGTTGAGTGTGTTAATACCTTTGACATTACTAAGAAATATGGAATAAAGAAGATTAAAATAGTTGAAAGACAGTTGATCTATTTTTATCATTGTATTTGCAACATTATTATATATATAAGCTGAGATGAAAGTCTAAAGTTATTGACCACAGCCAATTACACTGTAAAATACTTAAAACAATGTCATAGTATTCTTAACACTTTTTTATGGTTTAAGAAAAACTTCCATTACACGCAGTAATTATATATTTGACACAACAGATGTAACAAAAATAAGGGAGACTTTCACATGGTTACGACAAACAAAAAACATCTTTTACCTGTCTCAAAGTATACTTTTCTCACACTGATTCTAAACTATAGTGTTAGCACAAACTAATGCCTAACTCATATCATTTAAAAAAAAATTGTAATAATTATTATAATAATTATATATTTTCCTATCTATAACCTTGAACTAATAGCACATATGAGAGAAATCCCAGAAACACTATTATATAGACTTACAGGAGTTCAGCAAACTATATCAAATTAAGTAATAAAAAGAGAGTGTGGATAAAGTGAAAAAAATATGTAAATATGTAATGTACATCCGTTTTTGATCAAAATCATAGGCCTAACAATTTGTATGAATTTTCGTATCAAACATTTCATTGGTTACAAAATTTAAAGTGTCTCAAGATTCTCTAGCCGAGTAAATTACTGTATATATTTAGATATGTAAACACTTTTGAACAACGGGATACGTTTCAAATTCAATTTAATTCTATTTATACAGGCTATACATTTGATTTCAATAAAAGTTTAACAAAGTAGGTATTAAATAGTAGAATGTGAGAAACTATCATTGGAATTCTAACAATTTAAGCCCATTTAAATATAATGTTTATATACAGATTATTCACATTTGGCGACCTTGACTACGTAAATATAGCAAGCGTAATAATATTGGCGTAAACAACAGAAATAATGCACTAATACATTAATTACAAAAATAATTATTTCCTTTTATAAAAAAGTTAAAGTTAGGGAAAAACAGCAGAAAACACCGACGTATCCGATAACTACAGTAGTATGACTAACGTACTAGAGTTCATTTTTGTATTAAAAACACTTTTAAAGAATTGCATGTCTGCTGAGGAAAAACTTCATAACAAGGGGATGTGGCATAATATTACTTAGTGGTTTTATATTCGGTTATATTAGTATAAATATATTTTAAAATATTTAAAAAAAAATAGAGTTTATTTAAAATTTAGTTGGAATGATACCGGAAAGATAATATTATCTAGTTATATGTTAATTCCTGTGCTGAGGTAAATGAATAAATTCTACTCTCTCATAATATTTGGGTTTACTACCTGGATGTGACTTCCTTAACAAATAAATGACGAAAATTTCGGATAATTTGAAAGGTAGTTTGAGTTTAAGTCAGCGTCTAAATTGCTACTTTTTTCATTTTTGCACTCAATCCAGAAGAAACGGTAAACTGGTCATCAATAATATTTTTATCTAGTAAAAAAAAATGCCGAACCTAGTTTTTAAACTCCACGAAACAGCCTATACGGAGTTAAGATAAATAAATTCAGATTAATCGATTACAGTATCCTCTAGCTCACTCTGTCAGTCTTAGACCTATAGCAAGATTTGACAAAAGTGAAAAAGCTTTACTCTATTTTCGCAATTTTTTCTTTATATCACTTTTATGGTTATTGTAATATAAATATTACATTAGTAATAACGAAATTGCTTTTCCCCACACATATGTTTTATTGTTACTGCTTCCAATAATAGTAACAGGACTTAGAGTTCATTACCATAGAAATAGTATGTGAGATTGAAGTCACTGAACTCAATATAGCTACTTTCTTATTCACCTCAAAATCTATAATATTATAGACGTATTTCCCATCTCGAGGCATAAAAATTTCCTCTGGCTCACCTAATGTACTGAGAAATTTGAAAACGAAAAAATAAGAGTTTCGTATGTTGAAAATCATGAATATATAAAATTTTAGCCATTTCAACATTATTTTCATTAGGCTTAAGAAAACGGCAGAGTTACTAGTGAAGAAACACGATAAAAAAGAAGTCGAAAACATAAGAGAAACGTGGAACAATGTGAAAGCAATAGCAAAAGATACAGACCTGTGGAAACTCTTGCTGGAGGCCCCAAGTTCCTCTAAAGGATAATACGATAGGAACTAAGGCAAGAATAAATTTGAAAGAAGTACAATGTAAAGTGAATCATAATGAAAATTAATAAATTTATAATTTTTTAGAAAACATAACAAAAAATGGATATTTTCACGTGATACAAATATCAAATTATGATTCTTTGGTTCAATGCTTCAATGAGTATATTGCACTATTATGCTGTAAAAGTATAGTAACAGAATGCCGGTCTAATGAAATTTTCGCAAAATTATGTATGGTAGCAAGACTGCCATAAGCATATAAATCCGTCCAGTTTGCAAGTACTAGAACGCAGTTATTTGATTAAATGTACAGTAAATTAGTTATTATTAGGACGGATAAATACCGAACGTCACATACGTCTCTACTGCGACGTTCGTTAAAGCTATATTTCCTTGAAACGGATGCAAGTAGCAGTTATTTAAAGAAGTTGCCCAGTCGACATAATTGATTTTAATCAGTAGAATTATTATAATATACCTATTGCGAAAGTAACAGAGTAAATAGAAACCAGTACACGAGGTGAGACTATATAACATTCTATTAGGTTAAGTATTGTATATCACATTCTTTAGGCAATATTAGATTATTGGATAGCAAACTGGATACGGAAATACATGAATTTGTTGATGATGATGCCTTAAATGTCCATCCATACATCATTCATTTATATTCATTTTTATTCGACATGTTTGAATGCTTAGCATTACATTTTCAACAATATATTTAAAATAATAATTCTTAAGCACTACAAGACTAAGAAACTTCATTATATTATCAAAAAGTAGATCAATTGTACGTATTTCATCTATGTTGTTTCCCTGAAAATAGAGCAACGTAATTAAATGCTTCATGTGTGTGATTTTTTACTTTCTTAGTTTAGAACTTAGCTTTAGGTAATCCCAATTTAGAGAAAATTACCATTATTTCAAATTTTTAATATTGCTGCCCAATGAAAACAAGCGTATAATTAAACGCTGTTAGTGTTAATATATAGATAATGTAGATGCGACTATAGATCACTCAAGAATTCCATTCTCCCATTGTTATTATAGAAACATTTTAAAAATATGAAAAAAAAATTTAACACCTATCTGGAATCTTTTTCTTTCGAATAAGTACACGCATATATGATTTCCTGTTATCGAATTTCACATTCGTCGAACTTCGCTCGAATATTAAAAATAAGCCATTTTTTAAATCAGAATAAAATCGTCCTTTGAATGAATATAATTATGGTTCCGTTTATAATTATACTTACCTCTAATCGTTATTGAATTTATCTATTCAAAATTTGTCAAATTTCGATCGGTCGGTACCAAGAATAAAAAAGTGACATGGTATCATATATATATGCAAAAAATTCCTATATCGTCGCATCTAAAAGAGGTTCCGTTATAACTGTTTTCTCAATACGATCTTTATGCCAGTGAAGAACTACAAATTGCTATTAGTGCCACTTCATTCAGCTGATTTTAATCCTATTAGAAGATTACGGAAATCAGTGATGTCGTAATACAGCTTCCGTAATATAGAGATTTGATCTCCAAGGAAAATATAAAAATAAGTTTCAATCAGCAACTTATACTCTTTTTATCAGATAAGGATTTGAAGGGCACATTCATTCACTAACAGTTTCACAAAGTCTATTTCAGTTTCTTAATGATTAACTTAAGCGTATTATATCGTACAATTTTTACTACGCATAGGTACTAATTATTTCCCATGAATATGGATTACATTAAGTATACAAAATCAGCTGTGATCTAAGAAATTTATCTCTGTTCTCCATGTGTATCATGTTAGATTCCCAAGAGAAAGTGAATTACATAACGAGATTAAAATACGCATAACTAATACCAGTTATTAACTTACGAAAATTAACAATCCACCATTTATTCTTAATTTTATTATAGATTTAAAATAATTGCAAACGTTAGTTAAGCTTTTTAATTCAAAGGAAATTTTGGCGAATTTCGCGATATCAATTTAAACATCAAAAGTTATTATATTATACGAAATATTAGATGACCATAAATAAATAGAGGATCGTAAGCTTGACGTTTCTGTAATTAATGTGAAAATAATTTAAGTAACAATGTATTAAAAATATTGAAATAATGCAATATAACGACAGGATTTATAGTAAAATAACAGTACAATCTTGTAAGAAACAATATTTTGTTTTCATATTACCGCAACGCAAATATGATAAACCCATTTGACTGGGTTCCAAACAAAATATCTGTAAAATGGAAGTAAAATACATAATACTTATTACAGCCTACATAATCTGATAATGTAATAATTAGATTATGTGCAAGAATGTAGGCTAATTTTTTTTTTTTTTTTTTTTTCACAACTCAAAACAAACGTATAAGCTTTAAGAACTGCAATATTAAAAACGAATCAAAAGGAAATAGTTTCGCAGTCTCTTATTGAAAGGAGAGTGCTGGTAACTTTTGTCCTGTAGCTTATACAGTATGCCTGACTATTACTGATGTACGCCTGACTACTGCTACTGTATGCCTGACTATGGCAAGTGTTAATTTTAGTGATACAGTATATCCAAGGAAAAATATTGTCAACTCAGAATCTGAATCTCTAAAATCATTTTCATTTCTGCATACAGATAATCGATAAGTAATGAAACTTGTACATATAGAAGTACGAATCCCATAAATATTTAAGACCATATTAAATAAATCATTTTCTATTATATAGATTAATAAAAACATAGATTACAAAATGAGCAATAATTATATAAATGCAGTATATATTGAGAAAGATAAAACTGATACACAAGAGAAAAATCTCCTACTTTGAACATAATTATTGAACTAAAGCATTATACTGCCAACTTCATATATTTTACAATAATTTCTCTCTATTCAGTTGGTATTACAGATTAGTTGTGGTTTGTTATTTAATATAGACCTATTGATATAATAATTATATATTATATATATATATTGAAAATCTGTTAGAATAAACTTCCAGCCATATTTTTAGTAGTCTATATTGTTGGAAAAAACACATGATTCACGCCATCACAATCATGTGAATGACATTACCAGCTGTACTTCGTGCTTGTATATTTTTGAAATGTATAACTGTTATTACGTTGAAATAAAATATTACAAAATGTTAAATAAGTACGAGAGACAGTAAAGAAATGTGGTTCTCTATTAAATTAACGCAAATGACGTATTCAGATGTATCTCCGTAGACTGTATTATCTTAACATTAAATCACTAACGGCGTTCTAGTTTCTCCAGAAAATACATAGTGCAATATAAATTATTGAATGATGTAATTCAAGAATGAGGAGAAAAGAATCAGGAGAAACTAGAGCTTTAAAGATTCTGTACTTTAAAATTATTTATTTACATTATAAATAAATAAAGAGGAAAATACATTTATTGTAAGGGTGAGGACGAAGTAATATTTTAACGTAACCTACAATATTGTTTCATGCTTATCAGCAAATATGAGAGTGCTAATCACCTCTACTTTCGTACGACACAATCATTTAGCGTACAATGAACTAACTATTGTGTTTTATAAACGATTGACTTTTTTCCTGCATATTGTAAAACATTATGATTCATAGCTCCATAAAAATTGTAATAATGTCAAATTTGCCTATTTCAATAATTTGCTTATTTTCATCACCATAGTAAAAATATTTCTACTGCTTTATTAAAAACTTGATTAAACCCAGTAAATTATTCTTATTAGAGCATATTATATAATTATGAATTATCCCTAATAATGTAATAAATATAATAAAAGAATACAATGTGATTGTGTCAGTTACTCACCAAAGGTCATCTACTATATTCGAATAAATATACATTATTATACTACAGAACAGGCAACTGAGGCAATACAAGGATTATGTGAATATATCAAATTTATCAGAACTCTAGTTAGAAATAAAAATATTATTATTTAAATTTGTTTCTTGTGACCCTTGGTCTCTATTTAATTAAAAATGAACAGTATTTTATAAAAGCGCAGAAGTGATTTCGTAGTCTACATATACAAATGAGCCAGCATGAAAGACCGGTACATATTTATCGTTTTAATTAATTTTGTACTTAAAAGAAAAACTGCGTTTAGAACTAATTATTTTGGCAATTAAATATATTTCAATTTGTAAAATATTTACTAAGAATTTCAAAATTTTGTTTAATGAAAATATTCAAGCAAAAGAAAAATAAGATCAATAATAAAAAATACAGTTAAAAACGGCAAAGGAAGAATAATTTGTAAGAGCGGATTTTTACGTAACTTTTTGCATTAGAATACCTGAAACTATTGCAAAAGTGATTATTATCTAATTTTGAGTAAATAGATCATTCATAATTTCATACTTCCAATATAACAACGGACTGAAAATGTTCAAATATTTTATACTAAAAAATAAGAACATTATAATTCGTACAGAGGTACCTAAATTCCATTGTATTGCAAAAATAATGATTCAATAAGTAAAAGAATAAAGAAACATTAACTTACGTTACGATGAGTCCACCAAGTGAATATCCCATTCCAAGTCCCATTAAATTACTAATTGTAACAGTTGCAATACGAATTGTTAAAGTTCTTCCTTTATTAAAATCAGCCATGTAAGAGTCGATAGCCATAGCCAAAGCAGCATTGTTCCCAAACAAACCAATTGGAATAGAATACGTCAAAGTAGCCAATTCTGCACTCCTGAAATAGAAGAGTTATTTAGTAATTTGTAAAAAGGATTACCATAAATATTAAAATAATTTTAACCGCAACTTTAAGTTATCGTTGTTGTTGCTACTATTATTATTGTTTATGATGCATTAAAATACTGCCAGGGATCAGCTTTGTCATATTGATTTTGAAATATTATCGTCTTCCTCTATAGTTCTTCAATACAAATTATATACAATTAAGTAAGGTAAAGATACATTCTATATTAAGATTAAAGTTTTCAACCGCAGGAGTTCGGACGACTTTGCTTGTCCTGAAATAATTGATATTGTTTGTCCTGAGAAGATAATTGATATTGTTTGTCCTGAAGAAATAATTGATAAGGTAGATCTTGCACTTTTATTTGAACAACAGAGATTTCGCACGTGCTGTATAATCATAATTCAAAAAGCATGATTTATTATCTTGCACGTATATAAACGAATAAATAGTTAAAATATATTATTTTAGATAATATTAGAATAAGAAACACTTCTGAACAAGATAACCCAACATTGAGTTAGTTTTTCCTTACCGTTTCTGGATATAAAAATATAACTTTAAAAATTTACAGTGATTTATTAGATCTGAACTAACCTAATTTATGATTTTCAAATTCAAAATTACATACGAAAATTCAAACTACATCTAATGTACATGATTACATCGACTATAGAGATGTTCAGTTTTCATTGCAGCTAACCTAAATTAAGATTTCATGTATTGCAGTGGTAGTTAGTCCTTGATTCCAAACAGCAAGTACAATATACAAATGAGAACAAATAATCTCAACAACATAAAAAAGGAGGAAAACTTAATATACCATAAGTACAAGGGTTAATATATAGGTCAATCTCCGATTCTGGTCTTTATGTCTCAAGCTACAATTATGTTCAAGTGAAAGAAAACAACAAAACGTTACAGACACCATTAGTATGTCATTACGGTCAATGTCACCATATTTACAATTTACAAAACTTAAGCAGCTTATTGAAACATGGAAGTTAATAAAATAATACAACATTGAATCATAATTAAAATCACTTAATACAATATCACCTTTGAATAAAAACAATATCACAGTGGTAAGCAGATTAAAATAAAAATTGACCGGATTATCTTAGTAAGCATTGACCAGAATAATATACTGTATCGTAAGAAATCAAAGTCAATTTTATTTTTCTGACCTTCGTACAACAAATTATGTAAAGCATCTTTATTTCAGAACATGCTGTGATCTATTTTCTTGTTTTTAATTAATGCTTTTGACAACATATTAACGTAAAAAGTGTACGTTGATCATTTATTATTGTAAAGAACGAGTTGTTTCTTAATAGGTGAAAGGTTTCTGGAGTTCAGCAAAAAAGTAATGTTAATTTATTATGTCCTATCATATATTAATGAAGTACAAAAATGTAGTTATATATAAAATATTATGGTACTACAAACTAGTTTTATTAGAAAGCAATTGACCTTTTTTCTTAAACAAAATGATCAAATTCTTGTTCGTGACAATTGTGTAAGATAACGTTTTAGGTCCTGTTGAAAAATAAGTAGTGATTTTCACATATGTTTTATATTTTCAGAAAATCTAATATTAAAATTTACAAATTTATCAGATTTTATTATTCAGTTACATAAGTGACCTTTTTGGAAAACTACAAACTTGTTGTGTTTAAAATGGTTTGCGTTTGCTAGCAAAAAGAAACAAAATAAGAAATCAAACTCCAATTTCGAGTTCTGAACTTTGGTTTACTGGGTATTGCTCAGCACAGCAGAATATTGATGATTTCATCTTTTTTTTAGTAGAATGCATCACAAGAAAAAAAATGAATTTATCTGATTTTATTATGAGCTAAGAAGCAGAATCTTAGAATGGGTAAAACAGGTTTTGTAATTGGTTGATACTCGTTTATTTGTGGCATTATAAAGATAAAACATACAGCAGTACTTTAGTTTAGCATTCCTTTTCTTGAGAAGTTTTCCCTACTATTTCTCATACGAAAGAATAAGTAAAGTGTTGGCTTATGTATATTTTAAACTGAAGATCTGACTTCTGAACTACTCTGTAATGCATATTGTTTCTGAGGGAAATGGATTCATTTGGTTAATCATTTTTAGCTTATACGTTTCAAATCCATAATGAAAATACAGAATATTGTCAATATTTCAGCCAAGACCCTTAGCTTTTATCAAGACATTTACAAACTACTGTATATTTATTTGTAAATGTATTTAATGTTTTGATAAAAGCTAAGGGTCTTGGCTGAAATTTTGACACTATTCTGTATTTTCATTGTGGATTTGAAACGTATAAACTAAAATGATTAACACTGTAATTGCAGTAAAAGCACTGTATGAAGTTTCTTTCATTCCTTAACTTTTCAATTTATTATTAAGTGCATCAAAGTAAATACGCTAAATGTAATTATTGAAATATATGGTAACATCATAGGGTTATATAGCAATTTACAAAGGCTTTTTGGAAATATTTTGTTCTGAAAGTAGGAAAGTTTTCTCTTGACCATATAAAAACATATAGGCCAAAATGTAAGTTCACGTCTCAAAATTTTAGTGCTTTGACAGTGTTAACGTACGTACTTTGTGATTAATTTCAAACACGAAAATCAGAGAAATAACAGCTGAATTTTATAATTAATACTAAATTTAACACCGTTTATCTCATTATCTTGACGTTAATATTTGACCATGAATAACCGTACATCATTTCTATATAGTAACGCTGATAAGATGACTTTCGATGTCATTATATTTTCATGAGATATGGTAATTAAATTATTATTTTTTTCAATATCATTAACAAAAAAAGTTTCATTTAACTATTTCCTTAATCGTATCGACAAGCTAATAGTTTTATTAAACATATATTAAATTTTGAAAGTTTAATTCGTTAATAAAAATCAGTCGAAATTCAGTTACTCGCACAACTGCTGCATTGTGCGTATAATCGCACAATGAAAATAATTATTTTTCAACGGGAGGTCCCATTTTCCAACACAGATTAAAGGTTCCTTGAGAACACGAGTACAATAGAGAACAAAGAAAGTGAAACGGGACTTGTGTATGGAAAAACGGGACCTCCTGCAGAAAAAACGACACTTTACAATACAAATATGCAACAATGAAAAAAATATGAATACAGAAATTATAATTATGAATATGAATATGATATTAAAGTGTTAGCATAATTTTTTTTTACCTGTTTTTAAATCTGAAAACTGAAAACGAAATGGTTTGTTTCTAATAAATCACTGACAACTAGTCACATCCGAAGTATAAGTTCAGCTGCCTGAAGCATCAGAGATTAACTTTGTCGCAAATATTTTGAAGTAGTCACCCAGAAGGCCTTTGACCCAGAGACCCAATGACCCAGAGTTCTCCAAATGCCCAGCAGAGTGACACTATGACATAAAGAAGTCTAATTACCAAATGACTACGACCCAGTAACCACTAATTCTGTATCAAATAATAATCACAGTATCAAATATTCATATAGTTTTAATAATTTTATATTGTAAAATTTGTATTAAGTATTTCAATCTTATGTCACAGGAAATGTAACGTACTGCAAAAGACTTATTTTAAATAAAATTTCGAAAACAAAAATTGATTTTACGATATTCTAAACTGATTATGGTAATTCGCGGAGACTCTGGATGATCTAGAACACTGGGTCAACTATTGGTGATCCATGACCCAGTACAAATTAGTAACCCAAGTGACCCAGTTCAACTCTGTTCGAAGGGGTGCAGACTGCACAGTAATTCAAACGAAGGAGTACATATGTACGCCCCGGACCACACTGACACCACCACTGGTCATTTTTATGTAGAGAATATTATATAATCGTCTTAAAATGATAAGAACCTTGAAACTTTGAGATAAGAAGTATTTAAACGAAGCCAGATGTATGTATAAGTTCTTAAAACATTGTGATCTCTATTAGTGAAGTGCT
>JAQIWE010002601.1:0-12938 GCA_034698565.1 Campodea plusiochaeta | reverse complement strand
GATAAGTAGTTCGATTTGTGCTACCTTGTAGAACTTATATCAACTTCTATAAATAGAAATATCTTTTGATCCGTAGGGTCAAAAAATGTCCAACTTTTTTAAATATTTTTTTAATAATGTAAGGTACAAGAAAACTATACAAAACGAGAAATTCATTATCTGCAGGTAACCCTTTAATTAAGAAAATAGATAGCTATAGGAATGCCTATGAACGGAAAATCTATCATTACTCACTCAATTTGAAATTCTCACAGTGCTTTTCAAAGTAAGGAAATTAAATTTTCCCAATTAAAGTTAAAAACTAATATAATTGAAATAAACGAATAAAATAATAAAAAGAGTTCTGGCTACAAACCGACGGCTTTATGCTACTCTAGTAATCATGTTATATTTATTTACTTTGTAGACGTATAATAGCGGTTTAAGAATTAAGGTTCATATATTACAGTATGTCATGGAACTCATCTAGTATGCCTTTAGAAAATACTTTTAGAAACTTTGATTTAGCATGAGTAAAGAAATGACAGGAAAATTTACTGCATGAGTATAAATGACTTACCTATGTCTATTTTACAGCTATTATATATTCAAGTGAAAAGCTCGTCAGTGGACATGCTTCTTTAACATTCTTATATGATCTTTTTAAAGTTTAATATAATCCTATTTTTAATTTATAATAAAATAATACATTTGTAAGAATTGCCAAATGTAGTAACTTAATCTCCCACGAAAAACATAATTATGCATAAAAGTTTCAGTGAGGTACAACGCACCCTAATGCACTGACTTTTCTGAATAATTAAATCCAACAGAACTTGTTGAATTAAGAATGAAGAAAGTTTTTCCCTAGCATAATGTACTTCTCTCCCATTTTGTATATAACAATGCTGAGAAGATATAGTGTAAGCTTCCTGCTTTCTCCCTAATAAGTCCTGTACGTGTATACAATGTAAAACTGTACATTATATAATATAGACTACAGTATATAATGTAAACTATTTCTCATTCCGTGTAAGAGAGGGTACGCCACATTGTTATAACATACTTCTGTCTCTGGATAATATTACGACATTAATTCTCGCATGTTACATTGTAAGTCTAGAGAAATACAGAAGATATTTTCTTACTTTTTACAGGAAATCTTTTAAGTTGATTTTTTTTTATTTCAGAAGTTATGTGTAGAACAATTTTAATTCTTTGATATTGTATAAGTTGTGCAGCAGAAGTTGTCTTCTTCAGTTCATTGTGAAATATTTTATCATCTCAGATTTAAAAGCGAAATTTAGAGCAAAAAAAATTATTACCTTATTTAGAGATAGAATATTATACAGAATATTCATATGATGGATATGAACCCTCTTGGAAATTAAAAGAAATCTATTTTACGAATAAGTTAACAATAACATATAAATTCTAATTGCTTTCCCTACATGACTAAATCTATAGTTTTCTGTTTTTAATTAAGTTTGGCTACTGTACATAAAACACTGGACTTAAGCAAAAAGTCCCATAAAGCAAACGGAATTAACCTCAAACATACTTTAATTAAAGTTTCGAAAAATTGGATATTGATAAATAAATGTTGTCTGTGGAACCATAGTATCTAATCAAAGCTTTCCTTTGATTAGATACTATTTTTTGTCCTGTAAACTATCCATTTGTGAAATGTACTTGGTGTAATTTGAATGTTGTTGCTGATCTTAATAATTTAATATGTGATTGTCTGATATATAAAAACTTGAGAAGTTTATATTTAGAGAATTTTTTCAAATTAATGAATTGTTGAATGCTATTATTTTGTATGAAAATGTAAAAAATATGTATTTAGTCTTTAAAAATGTGAGTGCTTACATGAATATATGCAATATATAACATATTTAACGTAACATTTTTTTTTTTCAATAGCATGGTAATAACTATGAAGACTGCAGTTTATGAGTTCTTTTCTTTGTTTGATGAGATATTGTAATCACTATAAAATTATGTCCAAAAATAACTATTGTTATGTGCATGAGAGTATATTAATAAAAATTATTGTTATTATTATCATTATTATTAATCAAAGCTTTTCTATCTACAATGTATAATAAACCAAACGAACTTCTCACATTTCTTACTCTCATTCATTCTGCTCTCTGAAAAATAAAACTTGTTCATTATTTTTTCTCTAACCTGTCTTCCTATTATAACTAACAAAACTCACGTGTACTAACTTAGAGCAGACAATTAGATCTCTCTGGAGTATGAACCGTGACGTCATCAGACGAAACGATGACGTCACAAGAAAAGAAAGTTGTTATTTTGTTGATGAGAGAATATAAACAGTACTTCCTGCTTATACCGAGAAAATAAACGAGAGAAATGAGACATTGTTTTCGTTTCCGTGTAATGTCTTTGTATTTTATTCAGCTGCAGACGATACGTCGTCATTATATTGTTCTGGGAAATGTGACAGTTGTATCAACTTTGGATGTGGTTTTGATGTGCAGTAATGTAGATGGGTAGTAACATCACTTCATCACTTTATTATACTTTAAATGTGACCATTATTATTTTACAGATATTGAATAATTCGTATCAAAATTATGGATTAGACCACTTTAAAACACAATAAAATACTGGATTGACGTTTCGTTTGCTTTATTATCATACAAACATTTTCAAAAAAAAAAAAAAAAAAAAAATATGTTGAGAAAGGGAAGTATAACATACAAATAAAGTTACAAAAAAGAGGCACAAATTCAAAGGACAGATTCCACAAAACTGTTCCAAGTATTTTATTGTGTTTTGAAGTGATCTAATCCATAATTTTGAAAAGCCACTGAATCTCCGAAAATCTATTTACAGATATTTATACAAAAAAAACTCAGCGTACTAATGGATTGGTTGATTTGTAAAGGTTCTTCAGTTTTACTGAAAACATTTAATAAAGTTTAACTGGAATTCAATGACATAAATATTCAAGATTCAACTGAAAATAAATTTTCGTTTTTGTTTCAATATAGTCAGTAATCAAAAATTTAAAAGAGGATTTTAACAATTTAATAAAGGGGTGTCAATTTCCTACCAAAGACATCTCAAGAGTTCACTATAAAATTGTGTCTAAATGGTTAAAATTCCATTAAATTTCTTAAGCGAATTTTCCATGCACAATAGTAATAGTGCAAACAATAACTGCAATAGTGGTGTCTTTTCGACATTTTGGACCTTCAGTAATATTTAATTTTAAGCAATCACATTTTTCGAAGCCAACGTTATGAAGAAGATAATTAAATCTGCTGAAGAACTGAAATTTCATCCAATTTAACAAATTCTTCCTTAAATATTATTATTCCATTTATTTCCTATTCTCTTCTTTTGTAAACACGTAAAGTTAATTCCCAAGATACATCTATCCACATTGCCAGTATCCGATGCAGTGGGTAAACGTACTTGAGAAATTAATCAACTCGGACATCACAGACAGTAACCTTACTTCAATGCAGAGGAGTAGGGTATCAAATCTAGGTTTTACTTCAGGCAGTTTTTCAGAGTGCAGTGAAATTTAGTTCAGTATAGGTTCAGTTATATACTGTACAACTTCAATTAGATCAAAATTTTGTTTTGTATAATTCACTTGAACTATTCTCAATTTTTGATTTTGGAGAACTGATTGTTTTACTAACATTTTCTCAATTTCTATAACTGGAATAAAATCCAACTAACGAGTAAGAATGGTGTTAATAATGATGTTTTTATATTAATCTATTTTTACAGTTTGAGCAACAGGGAAAATATTAATATAGATAGAAACTATAGTGACTTAATTTGTTAAGTTGAAAGGTTTGGGGTATTAGTCACCAAGGAATAGGACAACTGTTTCGCCTCTTAAAGGCTCATCAGTTATACTTGTCCGAGGATTTATATGACACTATGTGCATCACTCATCATTCCTGCTTTACAATGCTAGAAACTGATAGCAGAAAACTATCATCTGAAGTGTGTATCTTAGGAAAAATATTAGCACAGAATTGCAAAATACGGAAGTATAATTCAAGAGAAACGTACAGGTAGAGGTGTGTTACAGAATTCAGAGAGTTTGCTCCGATTCGTTAGAATTTGGGTGAGTTTGTCGAAATTCAGGTGACAACAGGAATTCGTCCATGATGCAAGTGAACTGGGTTGATGTTCCCTGTTCCCAACATATCATTTCAGGTACAGTAAATGAAGTTGAAATTAGTCGGAGTTCTGTTAAAACTTAAGCAGTCATATACATCACTAGAGTTGGGTAGAGAATCGTTATTGTATACTCATCCGGAGTTCAATAAGAATGATGGAATTTGCTGAACTTTAGGGTTTGCCGAAGTTTTATCAGAAACCAGATACAACGAAACTTCATGAAATTCTTTAGAGTTCGCTTAAGATCAATGAAGTTCATCCGATTTATAGTAAATTTTCCTGACTTTCCACTGAATACACAAACCCGACTGCAGGAGAGCACTGAACTCCTCGGTATAGTTCATTGGTTTATAACGGAGGTCACCTTAGTAAAATGAGTTCCAAGATTCAGTGAAGTTTTATCATAATTTACTTTTGGTACAATCAAAACCAGATGGAATCCCCCTACGCCAAATGGATTTCTGGGGATTTCGCGAAAATTGTCCTGATTTTCACTGAATATACATGTATAAACCCAAATACGAGGTGAGTGTTCCCTCGTTCAGACACTCATCATCCCTCTACCCAGGCTGTTGACCCACCCTGTGTAAATATTATCCACCACTTAAAACACTTCTAAAGTGCTTTTTCATTCACTCAAAGAAAATGAATGAAACGTCTTCTGCTACAGAGAGAATGATACTTGATGGAAAGTGTTTGGAGAAAGAAAGAAACTGTGTGGTAAAGTAAATTCAATTATGAAAAGAAGATTTGTTTCAGTTACGTGGAGTTTCCATGGTGCAGCTGTAGGTCGATTCTTTCAACTTCAATTTGTTACACAGGAAAAAACAGATAAGAGTTAATCATGAAGTTTGTATTGGAATTGCCATACCTTTAGACCTTTAGAGAAACTTTCGCTGTCCAATCACTAGTACAAGGAAAAACGAAGTATAACACTGAAGTATTGGTTGATATTTCAATATAAGCATTATTGATTACATTAGTTTATTGTGACGAAAAGAAAATTTTCCGCTGTTTAATATAAAGATGAACAAAGAGCAAATGTCAGCTAATTTTACATTCACATGTTTTTAACATATAATATGCCATTCTCAATAGAAAATTACTCAATTTAAGATAACAACGTATAAATCATTTACCTTTCATCATTAACATCTTAACATCAACAACAAATCTTATGACCTTTTTGAACAGATGATAGATCGAGATAGATTGAACTATTATATTCTTATTGAATTGCCATAATTAAAACAGACTATGTACCTTCACACCTTTGTTTGAGTCACTATTCAAACAAAAGAATAGTGACTCAAACAACCTTTTAAGAAATTTCACCTTTTAAGAAATGATTCAGTGGATATCGTATTACCATATATCAATTTATTGGCTGTCGCTAAATAGTTAGACTAGACCTCAATATTCGGTCTAAAGTAACGTCACAGAGGTCTTCAAGATCTAATTTTAAAGACTAGGCCACAAGCCCTCTTCTTCAAGTACTTTCTTGATGATGAGCGGTCTTAAAATGGCCGCCAATGTGGAAGAACAAGTTCGTTTCACAAATTGTAACCTTTATCTAGTGTATATGATGAAATAAAAGCTGCCTTAACGTTCTTCTTATAATGTTTACTCAACCGACCAGGTTTCGGTTTAAATAAAACAAAGTGTTTCAAGTGTTCTTTTGAACAATATCCAATACATTTAAATTTATTTAGTGTTATAAAATGAACAAAATGAGTAGGCTAATGGAAATAAACCTATTTCACAGCTTTTTTTTTTTAAATTTTAGTTTGTAATTTAAAACGAAAAAAAAAAACTGTTCTTTTCAAAGACTATCCAGAGGTGACGCTAGATTCGGCGAAATATTTTTTTCATCTTAAGACTAGACCGAATATGTGGTTTAATCTGAAAAAATGAGTTTAGCGACGATCATTGAGTTCAACAGAAGTTGGGTAAAATTTACAGACTCATTTTACGCAAGCTGTAATGTACCTTCTTAATATGTGTGAGAAAATTTTGTTCCCATCAGCTAACATTCAAGAGGTTATTCCTCCTCATTATATGAAGTAAAAATATTTTATGATAGTAAAAGAAATGAAAATAATGGGAAGAGAAGAAATCGCCCTACATTTAAGAAAAACAAAAAATTACAAGAATACTTCATTGCTCACAATAAGCTTCTTCAAGCATACTACATATTTACAAAAAAAAAAAAAAAAAAAAAACGATCAAGGAAGTAGCCTCTCCAAAAGAAACCATGTAGATATAAATGCGTTACTTCCTCTACTGTTACTTTTTATTCAGTAAGAATAAATCAATAAGAGGATAAGCTATATATCACTTCCTAGATGTAGGTTAACCTATTTTCCAACATAGATACAAAAACTTTTTCCGTTTTTTCTTTCCGCAGTTTGTTTCGATATAAAGTATCTTTTTTATATATAGACAAAAGAATATGTTGCTTTACCTTTTCCTGAAGAAAAAAGCATTGGAAATCAACTGGGAATTAGTAATGGGGGTAAAAGAATATTGGACTTGTCGTTAGTTAGTATCGAGAATACGGGGAAGAATATCTAATTTGGGGCTTATAAGGGGAAGTATTTTTTGCTAAGTAAATTTGAATTCAGTGGGAAAACTCGAGGAATAACATGACAGATGTTTTTTTAGTGACATTAATTTTAAGTAATACCTGAATGAAGTATAGTGAAAAAAATGCAGCCTTGCTAGTATATTTTAAACTATACTAACAACGTAAGGACAAAAATTGTTGAAGATTTGTGAAAAAAAAAAAAAAAAAAAAAAAATGAGTAACAATACTTTTGACTCTTTCTTTGTCACTTGTTATACAGCAATATCACAAATGTTCTGAAAATGGTTAAGGTAACACAAATTCAACGAATCGTTTGTAATAATGAAATTTGAAAAACGTTAAAGCGTTACTTGCAGCTAAATTGACTTTTCTGATATTATAACATATAATATAAGTTTTCTTGATATAAATAACTCATGTTATTTTTCTTACCTCCCAAAAATCAAAGGTTGTGCAGATAGTCAGCTTAGAAAATGCAAGAAAATAAGGCAAACATTCTTTAACAATACTGTATAAGGTACAAGAAAATCTCAGAAAACCGGAAATTCATTATCTACAAGTAACCCTTTAAGACGATTGTAACTGACTGTTACATTTAAAACTATCAATGATATTCATCTTTTAATACAAAATCTTTAATGGTCTAATTCGTACAAACAGTGAAAATATTACGTTTCAGGAACAGGCTGCTACTTGAATTCTGTTGCTGTGGTCAGGTTACGATAGTGTTTTATCTTCTGGTTGTAACTTTCATAATAATGATGTTCTTCAGCGATATATTCTATTCAGCATGACGATTTAATAGCATTTTCCTGTACGTAAACTGCATAAATATTTTGGAGAATAAAATTTTGAAAATTCGTTCTTTTGATGATATTGAAGTCTTGTTTTTCTCTGTTCTTGTTTCCCTTTTCTTCAATGTCCTTTATTTGTGTTTGCGCCTTTACACTATATGGTTACATCACTATGTGTTACAGAATAGCCATAATAACTGGATACAGTCTGAATTACAATTGTATTGGGTAATCTGAATCAAATCTCCTCTTCTGGTGGTTGTATTTGTATTCGGGCGGCTCCTTTGTAAGCGACAATCGGCGGTAGATTAAGATTTCAATGGTGTTGACTAATAATTCCACGTGCAATTCCATAACTCCTTTGCGGCTAGTTGATGGGATTCCAATTTCTTCAATAATTTTCGTAAACAACTCGTGTTGCTGACTCATATTTCAATAACAGTAATTACATTCTTTTAAAGTGTATAATGGTATTTTCTATTTCAACAAATAAATGATTTTCTTCAATATGTGACTTATTATAATTAAACAAAATCTACTGTTATGTTACATTATATCGAGAAACACTGCAACAAGCTCCAGAGGAACTGACAACGTTTGAATTCTGAACATCCTATCATTCCTTTGGAATGTATGGTGCAGATCTCATCTTCGAGAACTTGGAGGAGTACTTGGTGCTCGGTTGAAGAGACCATAAAGGCGTGAGAAGTCAAACAGACCTCCCAGAAGCGATCCTGGAGACCCATCGAACGGCTCTTAAATACGTTTACTTTGAGTTCTTTGATTCCTACTCCAGGGTTTAATATGAGGATCATAATGTACATCCTGGGATGGTCCCCAATCCGCAAGTTGACCGTCTTCGTCGTGGTCCCGAAACAACTGAACAGGCACTTCTGGGTGGCAGTAAGGATGAAGAAACTCTCGGGCCTTTTGACAACATTAATTCCATGACTCTCATCAAATAAAATAATAATGCACCTACAGCTAATTGACCAGAACGTATCAGTGCCATAATTCCACCTGCAATCACTGTTCTGATCCATATCATATTGATGCCTATTACAGCTATCAATTTGAACAACTATGAACACAGCTGGATCTGCCTGCACACGCCCTATACATTTTGTTAGCAATTGGTAAAAACTTACCACTTACCCACCTCGGTACGCCGTACCATACAGCGAGAGTGGTAACAAATGATTTAAGAAACAAGGTCATGCAAAACACGAAGAGAAGCATAATGATACTTAACACACGAACTTTGTAAATACAGGTGCAGAATGAATTCCAAAAAACTCTAAAATTAATCAAAATTTAACTTTACTTTTAAAGAAAATTTAAGCTATTATATACAATAAGTTTCTATAGCAATGGAAACTTAGAAATTATTACAAAACTGATTTGGAAATGACATGTCACAAAGCAAGATTACAAAACTGATGCTATTTTAACACTTAATACCGCATGGCTAATCGCCTAAAATTAAAATATAAGATTTCGGCATCGTTTGAACTGCTGGTTGTTTCATCATCCCGCAATCCAAAGGGTGATAGTAAGGTTCATCATCATCACAAAATTCATCAGTAGACTCATCAACTGATGATTCATGATTGAGGAATATTCGGAGTGGCAGGCAGTATGTCGTCTTCCTCAACGACATGATTTACACCACCTTTCATTTCTTCAGTTACCTTATTTCTATTAAATAACCAGTGGATTACAATCCAGAATCTCTTATTTCTGAATTCTGAATGACCCGGATTACTGAGCACTGCTCCATGATGGTGGTTATATTTATGGAAAGTGACTCCTTTTGTCGACTGCATCCAGAGGAAAACACGTGCTGACAAACATCGCCATAAAAAGCTCCTTTCGACGTGGTATGGAATTTCAAACTTTTTGAGTTTCGATGTACACATCTCGTGTTGCTAATGATCTTAAGTACATTTTCTTTGTGTATTTTATGTATAGCGACAATGAAAAAAATAGCAAGATAAAATATAATAACAGAAAACAATATTAAATTGTAACTGAAAACACTTAATCCAATGAAAAAGATCTGAGCTCTGATTTCTACTGTGGAGAATAATTACTGAACAACATATCAGAAATATAATGCTATGAAGTGGTTGTGGTATTCTTCCTACTGTTGTACTGGTCTGCATGTTGTGCTATGGTATTTTTGGTAGTTGTCTGGTCCGGTTCCCTCTCTCTCCTGGTGGAGGATTGGTCTGCAAATACCTGGCAAAGCAATGTATACCGAAACGAAATGAAGTCACTCACAGTCTTAACCAATGTTTAACGTAACTGCATGGTAGATGGAATATTGTATATTCCTACAACGACTGTCCAACTATAGTCTAGCTCATAAGCAACAACTAACTTTTTACAGTATAATCATTTTGGCTTTTAAAGGCGGATAATCACATCAAAATATGTGAAAATATAGTAACGAAACAATATTAATTGGTAAATACTCATATGACTTGAGTTGAAATAAATGAGATTATCATGTGTTTCTTTAGCGCTTGTAGTGATCTGGATCGTGTAAAATAGTACTTTATGAAGTAATATACATTCCTTAAATCAAGTGATTTCTTGTGTGTGTGGTGTTTGTAAATACATTCTTTAATAATTGCATATTTCCTTTATGAAAATTAAATCAAATTTTAGATTTTGTAACAGGCTACAAGCATGCTGGTGTTGATCAGAATTGATATTGTTGTTCATGATTGTGTACAATTGTTGCAGCATTCACAGATTTCCCATTCAAAACTTTCACAACATGATCTTAAACTCACAAAAAATATACAGAATTAGTCAAAATCTTATATAATTATAAATATTAAAAAAAAAATCCCTGGTAATCATATTTCAAAACGCAATTGTATGGTATAATTTATTATTCGCTGAATATCTTCGCAGAATTGTCTTTTGAATTTTTACACTATATTACTAAATATTATTATTGAACATTAATGAATAATCTATGCAAAATATTATTTGTTATGATGAGAAAGTACGTTTATATTTATTTCAAAATTGGCAGGAAAATTCATCTGTCAAAACAGACTATTATTTTAGGAAATAAATTTACTTTGCAAATAGATTATTATCATTCGCCCATCACCATTTTCTGAATGTGAAAATAATCTAAGTACAAATTACAAAAGCATTATTGTTTAGTAATTGCATCTTCATCACATTTTTCTGATTTTGACTTTGAACATGACGTATGTGGAATTACTAAATCAATAAGCACACCTATTATTTTTTAACTTTCAATATTATTATTATTATCTGGAAATAGCTTTATTTTATAGTTACTTTCAGCAAAAGCTCTCACCGTTTGCTCTATAAGATAGCTTCATAAAAACTATTATTTATATTACTATTATTATTCTCTGGAAATAGTTTTACTTTTCAGTTACTTTCAGAAAAAGCTGTCACCATTTGCTCTATAGAAGCTAACTTATGAAAACTATTATGACTTCATTGCAAAATTCTTCGCTTTGCATTATTTTATACTTGACTTGATTATTTGAAGATATAGATTACTTGACTTTAAAGATATAATAATATTGAAATATTATTCGAGTGCAAAATTCTGTTTACAATTATTTTTAAATAAAACATACTGTACTGAAATATAACATGGAATATTTAGAAGGAAGTTTAAAACTCTATTGAATGGCCTAGGAGCATGAATAATTATAATATGTGATAAAGAATCCAGTGGCATAACATTCGGTATATATGCTCACCAATATTATGTTTAAAAACAAAACAATAATGTCAAACTGTCAATATAGTCTCTAAATAATAATATTCATGAATATGACAATGACCTTAACTATCATTGCGATATTATGGTGTTTACATTCCTTTGCATCATTTGGCTTAATAAGTTTGTAAATAATATTAGTAGCACTTGAAAATTGTTTAGTGGCTATTTTAGTTAGATATATACAATAATTTACATAGATATAGTATTAATTTTTGAAATAGTTATTTATGAAAAGCAACCTGACACCTGAGAGTATTTTCAAAAGGTTCATGATGATTAATATTATTTTGAACAGTGATTTTTAAATTTGAGATAAACAAAAGTTTCATTTACGATGGCTTAATTTTTTGTGTACAATAAATTTAAGAATAACAGCAGTTTGAAATATTGAACTCTACAGTGTAAAGAAAATATATTACTTTATCACAATGATTTTACTTTCTGTGCAAAATTTTCGATGTGATTTATCTTTCCTATTTTTATAGTATGACGACGAACACTCTTTGAAACACTTTGTAAAGGTAAATTTTGAAAATAGTTTTGTTTTACTTTAAAATTCTGGAATTATAAAATTTTTAACCATAAATTTACAGTAATTAAAATATTTGTGAGATGAAAATATGCATACTATAGCTTACGGCGTTTGGAAAGATGATTTTATCCAATAAGATATTACAAAGCGTTTGAAATTACTGATTAATATAGGATTATTTTCGTTGTTGAGAAAATACTGTATGAACTTACAAATAAATTGAGTAGTATTTAGCATCTGATGAAGTAGTTGTTCTGAAGATGAGTTAGGTGGCCAGGTATAGAGTCCCAATATCCCATGACACATTGGTTCAAAGTTCGATACCAATAGAGATGAAATAAACAATTCCAATAGAGAGTATACCAATAGAGATGAAGAAAAACAAGTAATTTTTTAATGAAAATGCACTTCCTGTTGTAAACACGCTGAACTGTTGTATCTCCTACTTCTGAAGCCTGTAGTCCTCCATTCCAGGATTCCATTTTGAAGAAAATCAGCGTTCCATATTACCTATAATGGAAGCAAATTCACAGCATAACTATCTTGTAGTTTCAAACATGATCCACTACTGTCAAGTCCTCGACTATACTTGCAATTGATCTTCTGCCAGTCCGAGCATCGTTTTGTGAATAATTGTTTCGTGGTTCCATTCCAGCATGCGATTATTAAAATGCTCAAATCCAGTTTCTTTTACAGAACATTTTTAACTAATTTGTCTTCCATATCCGCCGTCAGAATTTTCGATATTGTTCCGAAAACTACATTTTAAACTATCAATTTACAAAATGCTGATCGCTATTGATACTATATAAGTGCATAGACAATTCTGACACAATACTCCTACAATAATGATCTATTGATCATCTAGTAATGATAAAATATTTATTTTTCACTGCTTTATGTGACTTCACTTGTTCTCCAAAAACCGATTGGATTAAAATTTAGCTCCCAATTCAAAAGGAACAAATCACAACCAAACAATAAATCATACGGATAGAAATTTTTAATTATTATGAAATATTATGTAATACATAACTATATGTTTAAAGTATGCTAATGGAATGATAAATAAGTTAATGT
>JAQIWE010002600.1:0-12939 GCA_034698565.1 Campodea plusiochaeta | reverse complement strand
AGAAAATACCCAATTTGAACCACCCAAACAAGTGGTCAACAATGGGTTTACCTGTCAAAATAGTGTAAAGACATAACCAGTGTGTGTCCGTAAGATTTTGGAAGGACTGTACACGTCATATATCACATGGCTGCTTTCGACCAATCATAGTTAAGCTTACTTAGAAAAGTTTGACATGTAGGTATTAAAACTCTCAACAGATTATATCAAAAGTCAAAATATAATTAATGTAAACACTAAACAATATCAGGAATTCATACAATAAATAAAATGTCAAGTATTAAAATGTTGCATATATATCTTTTTATTCCAAAATGGATTTGTTTGACAGTATAATTTTGACATTGTAAATGCATGTTGCATTTTGTTGGCACGTTACTATTGAGCTTTTAAATGTCTTCCACTCGGATATGTAACTAGAGGAAATTTTAGTCATGTACCAAGGACAGGAAAATTAATGAATAGGTTTCCAGAAAGAAAACTATATTGGTGATATATTTCATTTCAAAAAGTTTGTTAACCTAAGTAAGTTATTAAAATGAGATTGTCTCTAACACAACCTTTGAAACTGTTTGATAAGTACAATTTTCATTAAAACTCATGGAAAGAAAAAAAAGTGCCTGAAATAAAAAGACCATACTTAATATGTTACTTGAGAAACTTCAGTGTTAAAGGATAACTTAAATACAGCATAATGAATATCACTTGTAAGTCAGAAAGTTTCTGTCACACATTTTCAACCTAAGTGAAGAAATTGATCAACATAGATATATGCTGAAAAATAGAATTTATGCATACTAATACTGATATGAAAACTCAAAATGATTATAACAAAATGAATTTAAAATATTCACTATATGATCATTAATATATTTTGTAAATAAAGCACCTCTCTTTCTTTAAAAATAGTTTTAAGTTGATAATACATTTTTAACTTCTTCAAACGTATTTCCAAGCATGTAAAATGGCATAGCTTTTTAATAGCAGAACTATATTCTGGATAATGTTTTAAAAAGCACACTAACAGAAACCTTGGTACATGACTAATATTACAACAAGTAAAACCAATGTTGTTTACAAAATGTTTTATGCTCAGCATTATTACCAAAAAGCTACATGTGACCTTTCAAACTTAATTCATGATTTATAGTACAAATAAATAAAATGTATTAAACATAATTATACATAATGGTATGATTGTAGAACAGTAGAAAAATAATATTGGATGATACCTATTATAGAATGTAGAAGAAGTTTTCATTTTTTATGTCATTCTTGAAGCTTTAAAGTTTAACAATTTTTGTCGTATTTGTACAGTATATTTTTTATTGCAGTTTTTTGCTAACATTTAAATTAAAACAATATTAATAATAAATTTAGTAAATACTATAATTTTTGAGGTTTTACATTTATATACAAATAAAGTTAAACTTTTTAATGATGTAAAATTTTATTTAATATATCGTAATAATTTATACATAATCTTTTGTTTCATGTACAAAAGTTCCATCAATTCAAGAGATTTTAATTTAGTTAAATAATCTCATAAATTCAAGTGGCAATAACAAATTTGTCATTTTAAATAGTTCTAATTTTCATAAATTTTTGTAATTCTTTGGGATAAGACTAGGATATATTGCACACTCTTCAGATAATTTTCAGTAATAATAACAAAAGTTATAACGTTTACAAATATGATTCCTTTAATGAACCAAGAATGACACAATAATATAAACAGATTATTCAAATAATTATAAGAAGAATTTTCAGATACAGTGATGAGCATTAATAACATGAAATGAGATTTTTACTATTAGCCCACAATACATATTGTGTGAACAGTCTGATACTCAGATAGTACAATACATTACCATGTATCAATCCATTTCCCTACTAAGATATATAAATAGTTGTTTTAATAATATTATAGAAATGTTGTAATATTATAAAAGCTCTATGGATGGATTCATAATTAAATAAAGTGGAATTTATTGTTGAAAATTATAAGGAAAGAAATGCTCAAAATTATTATTTGTGTTCGGCAGTTGTTTTAAATGCTATTAACCATTCAAGCCGTATTGTCGTATAAATAAGCAAATTTATTCTCTACCTGTAGTGCATTGTCGTACTTATACGCAAATACCATTTCCTTCATAGTCGTTTTGCTGTATATATATGCAAATCATTCTTTCTTTGAATCAATGACTCTGATTGGCTACTGATGTTATAGATTAACTATTTTGACGTTTTTAGACCAATCAGAGATGATCTTTCAAAACACTCCGGCTGTTTTTTGCTTTCTGGAGGCTTTATAAAAATGAAGTTCTGTTGCTGCAAAGCCATTTAAAAATGGAAACTCGCGCTTTCAGGTAGTTTCCTTGAATTTTAAATGTAATGTTTTGGGAAAGAGAAATATTAAAGATAAAACGGCTTGAAGGGTTAATGATATTCGTTGTGTACGGTACTTAAGATTCAGTTACTACAAAGATGCTGTAATAATATATTGCTATCATTTGGAACTGAATGTTTCTTTCAAACTTCCATTTTTAAAGGTTATGAATTTATAATTTTTATTTAAAACTTTTAAAAGCTTCAAAAATGAAAAGAAATATGGTTGAACTAATATAATGAAAATGTGATATCACCGACAATCTACAAAAATAAAAATATTAACAATGTCAGTTGAAATCCCATACCATAATAAAATGTTGCTATGGAAATTTATTGTTTTCTTAATGATTTTCTAAAACTTTCTAGTGATTTTGAGATTCATTCGATTACAGTGTCACAAATTATTAACAAGATGTAACAATATAACATCATAATAATTATGTTTTAAATGCCTCAGAGAGCAGATTCAACTTATTCAAAGTAGTCAGTAAAAATTATAATTATATTCACAACACAATATTATAAGTCTGAGCATTCTTTGAAGTGAAAATCAAAATTGAGATAATAACCTACATTTTTAAATAACATATAAGACACAACTACAAAAGCGTATTGCTCGTTAGAAACAAAGAATAACAAAAAGCCTTTCGCAGGATAAAAACGCATGAAAATAAACTATATAATATATTTATACTGATATATAATAAGTGCATAAAGTAACAAAAAACCCTTAAAACTATGCATACAATAATATATGGGCATTCACCGGAAATATACATTTTTCATATCACAGACCAATTATAGTTCAAGAGGTACAATATTTTAGCAGAAGTTTCGCTAAAAATAGAAGTTATTTCAGTTTTGCTGCATTTTTAAAGTGAGAGATTGCTTTCAGAATTATATTTCAGTGTTCAGAAATATAACAGTTTTGCCTTATTCAAAAAATTGGAATGACAAAAATTTCATTTGAAATGTAAAATAGATAAAAAAAAATTGCACTTATAAATCAGATCCCCACAGATTGGAAGTAAAGTAGAGGCTTCTCCAAATATAATACTACCTAAACCTGAAAAATATTTTAAGTTTCATGCAAATCTTTGAATATAAAAGGCAGTAAAAGTGAAATAACATCAATTTATTAGCAAATTCTCATTACTCAAAAATATTTATGAAACTCTTATTTACTGAATAATGAACTTTTATTATTACTCAATGTTCATTATTCCATTCCAAGTTTCATAAAAACCTTTGAATTCACTTTAATAAAAGGTACCTTAATTCCACGTAGTTTAACTACAAGCTAAATTATATATTGACAATCGCCGTTGAATACGCACTTGGTCGCAATGAAAATTCATCGCAAGGAAACAGAAAAAGTCGTTTTAGACCCAGAGTTAACTTGTCAAACTTTTGACTTGTAGCATCTTTGAATCGTAGAGCTTATATAATAATAATATATTTATGAAATATAAACTGTTGTTCTAATAATACCTTGAGGATAATGTTGGTATCACTTATTTGTTTGTTGACTGTTGGCAATATTGTCTGTAGATCCTAAAGTTATATTTGTAATATCTTTCACTATCATTTCAGCTACCTGCCATGCCATTTCTTCTTTTGCCTAACAAATAATACAACATTTTGTTATTCTATTACAGTCACTTTTTATCAGAGCATCAACTTATAAACTGGCATCTGAATTCTCAACTAAACTTTGTTTGCATTTTGTTAGTGAAATGTCCAAGAAAAGATTATTAATTTGTAATTCCTTATATGTAAAGTTTATGTAGAATATAATAAAAATTGTAAATCTAAAAGTTTATAACTCTCAAATTCCATCAATGGTTTTATACTACAGGGTGACAATTAAGTAGTAGCCCACACTTTGAACATTTATAAAAATAGATTTAATGAAGATACAGGTACGATTTATGGTTTAAATGAAAGAGGACAAATGTACTATTATTTTGAGATATCATATGGCATCAAATTATTTACAATTATTGCGTAATTTCTGATGACAGTGTATAAAGAAAATGCCTTAATAATTCATACACTTAAGTAGTCTTCAAAATTTTAATTTTAAAGATACAGACCTGAAAATTCCAAATTTAGTACATTCATTAAATATCAACTAGTTCTCAAAATATTTATTCAGTAGTTTTACTGTATGACCTTTTTCAGATATAATGATTTTCCTATCTTTTAACACAGGAATGAGAAATTTTCAAGTTTGTCTTACAGAATAGCAAAAAATGTCATCACTGAAATGAACATTGCATAAAAACTACTGAACGAATATTTTTGAATATTTTAGTACTGGTTTACATGTAATGGAAGTACTACACTTGGGATTTTCAGACCTGTATCTTTAAAATTAAAAGTTTTGATGGCGAAATTAGTAGTATGAATTGACGCATTTTCTTTAGACGTTGTCAGAAAATAATGCGAAAAAACGGTTTCTGGTAACAATTTGAAGGCATATGATATCTGCAAATAATTTTACTTTTGTCCTGTTTCTTTCTTTAGTAAATAAAGTATTATGCATGTGGGCTATTACTTAATTGTAACCCTGTCTTCTTCAAGACTGATGAAAAAAAAGCTTCAAGTCAAATCTTTCTAATAAAACAAATTTAATTGCAAAAAATCACCTTTGATGCAATTTAAATGTCAGACCTTTTTTCTAATTTATAATATTTTAATCCCAGTACCTAAATTTAATAGTAATAGTTAGTCTACACAACTGATTTTATATTTAAAATTTGAAAGGAAATTACTATATTAGTTTAATAGTAATTTCTGTGAAATACTTCAATATAATACAGTAATAATATCATCAATTAATTACCTTGTTTTCTTCAGCATTCACAAATTTCTTCATGGCTTTAGTCAAAAACGATTCTAGAAAAACAAGATTACAAAGAGTGTAATTATTAGTGCAATGCTGTTACTAGTTAATAAATAATTATGAAACTGATACAATGAAACAATAATTTAAACAAGGTTTCAAGGCTCGGAAGCTTTAACAAGCAAATAAACAAGAAATTGACAAACAGTGTACAGTTTTCATCATGAAAAATGGGAGAAATCATTAAAAAAACTACTCTGAATTTTTACTTTCGATTTAAAAATACAAAATTACGCTCAAAATATGTAAAATTACTAGGCCATAATATTAAAAATATAAATCTCTCATTTTTTCTAAATGCCATTAATTAAGAGTACAATTCTACAGTAAGTTAGTATGTGAAATTGCTAATATAGGTAACAGTGTTCCATTATTGTTGCTAATATAAATCACAAAATATTTTACCTTTTCTATCTGGATCTGGTTCGACTTCTCTTTCAAACTTTCCAAGGTCACTGATCCTACCCATACTCAAACGACTGAAAACAATAAGGATCATTGTTAACATTAATACATTATAATAACAATGCAAAGTGTAATTGTCAACATGTAATATAATGTACAGAATTTACAGGGTACGTGTGAAGATATACTTTTTCTTCGAAATCTATTTCAGAACAAGTTCTCCTTTCAGCGTCAGGAAGGTTCAAATCAAAATCTATAGGTTCTCATTCATTTTTTAAAGTATTTATAAAACTATAAATTGTGAGCAGCAATAAATTATTTGTTTAGCCTGTGATCAATAATATGTTAGAAAAATTTAAAGTAAAGACAATTACAGAAAAATGTATAATATATAAAGTACCTTTAGACATGCTTGTACGGAGATTAAGTGACGTATTCATGTTTAAGATACTTCTTGGGTCTGGCCACTTATAAGAAACAAAGATCTTGTATTAAATAATTAAAATCTTGTATTTTGCGAATCTTTTCAAACTTTTATTGTACAGTTGATAAAGCCTTTTTATTAATAAAGGTGAAACTACGTGAAGCTAATTAGTTTGTTTCTTATTATAAGTGCCCAGACCCAAGAAATATCTTTAACTTTAGAAAAATATATAATAACAGTTAATTTACTATTTTCAAAAAGTTGCTACACTTTTTACAATTAGTTTTTACCCACGAGATTTAACCTTTATTCACATGTGCATTGCTGCTGTAAATATTGTCATTGAACAACATACAATAAACATACAAAACATTACAGTATTAAACAGATGTTCAGATAAAATAAAAGTAAAAAAACTATGCAACTTCCTGAAAAAATTTAGATTCATTGAAATTAATAATCCAAGTTTTGATTTAGTTTTGGAATTATAATCATCAAAATATCTACATCTGTTTTAAGATGGCAATCTGAACAAAACTTTAAAAGCTGTACTCAGTAGTCAGAATAGAATAAAGTTTTTTCCAAATTGGTATATTATTACCAGCAAACTCAATATTTTCACTCTTCTAAAACATAAAAAATATTTATTTTATCATTTACCATATTATGAATTAGAGATTTTTTTATTCTATAGTTCTAATTTTGTTTTCTCTTTCCATTTTAACCATGAAAGCTTCTCATAATGTAATCAAAGATTCAGTTTGATTGATTTGAGCACATAATGTTCACTTTTCCATTAATAATGACTTTCATGATTTGTAAAAACAATTCCAGGATAAGAGTATTAAAGGGTTACCTGCAGATAATGAATTTCCTGTTTTCTGTGATTTTTTTGTACCTTATATTATTAAAGAATTTTTACAAAAAGTTTGACATTTTTGACCCAACAGATCAAGAGATATTTCTGTTTATATAGTCGATAGATTTTAAACAAGGTAGCACAAATCGACCTCCTTAATTTCGCTGCCTTGCGAAAATATGCAAATTATTTGCTGAAAAATACATATCAGAACACATATCTAGTAAGTAGTAGCAAAACTGACTTAAAAATAATGCAAATTAATCATTTTATTCATATATATAAATATATTCATATATTGCTTTGGGCCACGTTTGCTCCGCTACCTTACAGCTTATTTTCTTCATTTTCTAAGCTGAATATCTCCACAACCGATGATTTTTGTGAGGTAAGAAAAATAATGAGGAAGACTAATATTATGTTATAATATCAGAAAAGTCAATTTAGCTTCAAGTAACACTTTAATAGGTGACATATATTTTGATGGCTATAATTGGAAATTAATATATGAATATTTTTTGAAGTATAATCTCCAAGTATGAAAAGAGTACCGTACCACTAAAAATTGCTGAAATGATGAAAAACCTTAAACCATTAAGAAAGCAAATAAATGTTCACTCATCTATTAAAACAGTTAGGTTCCAATTTAACAAATATTTAGGAAGTAGTATTATTGTTCAAGCTTACCTCATATGTCTCCTAGCCCACAATGAATCTGGATCGTAGAGCTGTCTTGTATCAATAGTCATGGAGCCTGCATGTTCAACTTTAGATCTGTTATGAGCTGATATTAAAGCTCGATTACTTGAAGGTGTTTCCATAGCTAATAATGTGTTTTGTGTTGATATACTGCTACTAACTTCGCTACTACACGTACTGTCAGAACCTAGAAAGACAAAAATAAATGTGTCACTTCATATGTAACAGGGATTGTAATGATTTGTTACTCAAGGTTGCAAATAATCAGTCATCACTCAAATCACTATATTATGTGGTCAAAATTACAAATTTTCAGTTTCAAATATGATCACAAACAAAAACATTCTCTGAACAGACGTCAAGAACTAGAAAGTTCACAAAATTTACTTGAATAGAAAATGGAATGACTCAATTTTTTGTCTAGTTGCACCCCTGGAAGCTGTATATTTACAGAATTAATAATATAAAAAAAATATAGGCCTACTGGACGGCAATATTTATTAAAAAAATATTATGTTCATATCATCAATTTTAAATTATAAACTGTAATTTTACCCGGTAGGCTTACTTCATTAAAATTAAATTTGGAATGAAAACTGATAAAGTTTTATTGTGAAGCATCAACAAGAAAAATACTAATAGGACCTATTATTTAAACTTACACATGACTAGACTGTCTTATATACACTACAATAAAATAAAACTACACATAAAAGATTTGTAAATAGTACCAATCACAAGAAAATAATATTTAAAATAATTACAATTTTAAAAATTGATGACTCACATTTTTTACAATTAATTATTAGAAACAGGAACTTCATTTTTAAACAAAACACAAACCAAAAATACAAACTCTATCAGACAATATAATATCAGTCATTAAACCAATTGTTATTAAAATAACTTCACAACAATGAAAAAACCAACTGTTACTAACCTGATCGTTTTTTTCTTCCCAGCAGTTGTGGACTGTCCTTCACAGTATTTAATAATTCTGTTAAATAATTAAAATATATCTGTGAAGTGAGGAATGAAGACAAGGTTACCTGCGAATAAAGAAAATAAATTATGGAAATTAGTTTTGTTTTGTTTCGTACGTCTTTCAGATTTTAATAATGTGTGAATTTCATGGATGGTGTGTGACTTGTGTTTTGATTTGGTTAAGTTAGGTTATTTGTGCACATTGTTTATAGCCTATAGAGTTTTCAAATCATAGAGCAACTTACGATAATAATTAAAAGAAAGCAAAATATTTTCAATAAATATTTCTCAATTTCCCACTAGTAAAAAAATAAATTCTTACAAAAACTTTCCATTTAAAAATCCATCCTTTATAAGTCATAAAATTTGTGTTTTCAACTAGGTCTACTAATATTGATTTATAGCTTACAAGAAAATATTAACGTTTTTAGATTTGAAAACAATTTATTTACTCTTACGTTTAGAAGAACAGTACTACCACTACTACGAAGTAAATAAAAGAAAATGTACACAAATGATACATTAAATAAATTTAAAATAAATACCGTACAAAAAAAGAATTAGAACTTTAAATTGTAAACAAATATGAACAAAAAAAAATATCTCTCACAGCAAAAAATAACCACAAACTTTGAATAGTTCAAAATTCATCCTATTCAAAAATCACAAACACCTTAAACTGTTAGAATGCTTTAAACACTTCTTATTTTGTATGTATGTAAACAGATACACTTCCTGTCAAGATAACTTCAGGCTAAATAAATAATGTATGCACAATCACAACTGTGAATAATTTAAAGACAGTTTGCATTACAAGTAGGGCAAGACAGTATTAGTTTACACAGAAACTAAAGTTGTATTCAAAATATATTTCCGTTAATGTTCAATAACCTTAAGGAAGAAACGTTTTACCGTTTGATTATATTAATTTAAAGATCAAGTGACAGGCTTCTAAGTGTCTGTGTTTTGTGTATTATTTTAAAGTTATTATCATTATAAGTTCAAATAGTTATACAACAATACAAATATTTTAGTAATTTTAACTGCTGTTAACGGGGTAAAAAAAACTTCTCCTAGAGGTTTAGTAAGAAATTGGAGTACCGGTATAATCGCCAAAAGCAGGTAATTTGAAACTTATTTTATTTCTGATGTGTATATTAATGCAGTAGTTTAACATAAACAAGTTTTTTCTTGCATTCCGCTGATATATACCGAACACTGAACTTCAGGTAGCAGTGACATCATCAACATTCGAAATCATTGAACACTTAACTTATTGTAGCTGCTGTTCTACAAGGAAAAATATTAAATTGAAGTTGGTAACATATTTAATATGTAATATACAAATATGCTAATAGGAAAATACCACAAAACATGGTTCAGCCAGTCACTTGATCTTTACTTAACTTAAAATTAAACTTACTACTTCCAATTCCAAACTGTAAGAAGAATATCTCCTCAATTTTAATTATCTGTAAACTATTATAGAGTCATTTAACTAATTTTAACCTACATTTGTCTGTTAGAGATCAGTTTTACATTTATTCATTTCTGAAAGTAATACACTGATCAAATAAATTACGAAAAATAATAAAATTTCAGTGTTTCAAAGTAAAGTCACATAGCATGAATTATCAGAATAAATAAAAATACATTGAGATACATGTAATTAGGTGTTAGAGACAGAGAGAGATTCCCGTTCAGCTGAAAATTTTCTTGTTCATAATTTGTTTTACTGATGTATGGAAGTCACTTTTTATAAAAAGTCCTTTTAAATTTATCTGTTTTTTTCTTCTCTGAACTAATTTTTTAAAATTTAAAAATAGGCCTACATTGGTAACAGCAAAAACAATTCATGTTTATAATATTATGCCATTACCTTACTCTGTCTGTAATTAGCACTCTAAAAAACTGTACCACTTTAAATTAAACTGTTGTGAGCACTAAAACCTAATTAATTACTACCTGCTTAATTACAATATCATTTCAAACATTTGTAAGCAATTTCTTAAAAGTATTTATTGGTATTCAAATAACTTCATACCACTTATCACTATAGTATAAACTTATTTACAGCTTGAAAATATGTCGGAATTATTCAGAGATATTATAAATTCTTTTTTATAATTAGGATGTATCAAAATTAAAATTAATTTAGGTTTAGACTAATCTATATTATGTACAGTACAATAAATTGTATATGCTAAAAACAATGAGGAGACAACTTTTTTGGGTAAAAGTGCACTTTAGAGATTTTGGGTTTTGAGACCTTTTAAAACCTTCCAGACCTGAGATTGACCTATCTGAGGATGAAGATTGACCTATCTAAGAATGGAGAGTGACCTACCCGAGACAATAAATTAACGTAAACTAACTAAATCTGACCAAACCTCACCTACCTTAATGTGAAATATTAACGTAAAATAATTAGGGAGGATAAAATTAGTGTTGCAGTAAGATTAAGGGGTCTCTTCTGACCTCATTTCTACAAAAACATTTCCAATTTTAAGAAGGGAAGTACCTTTTGTTTCTAAAGTGCATGTATACCCTTTTTTGTTTGAATGCATTATCTGCATTTGTAACATCGTAAAAATAACATTGCCTAACATCAAAATAATGTAAAATACCAAAGTAATATATGGCACTCTTTTACAATATTCTGTCAAATTATAAATGAAGCCTTCCATTATTGGCATAAATAATATCCATTGAATATTGATATAAAAAAAATTCTCAATCTTTATAGATTTTCGGAGATTCAATGGCTTTTCTTGATAATTTCAAAAAATATTGTTTTTTGAAAATGTCTGTATGATAATATAGCAAACGAAACGTGAATCCAGTATTTTATTGTGTTTTGAAGTGGTCTAATCCATAATTTTGAAAATGAATTATTATTTCTCAATCTGTTGGATTTTGAAAATGTTTGTATGATTGATAATAAATTAAAACAAAATGTCAATCCAGTTTTAAAATATGTTAGAATCTTGGCATGTAAGATGAACTGTTATTCTACAAGAAAAAACACAGAAATCTCTGAGAATCTACAAAGAATAACTACCCAAAACCACAGAATAAAAGAAAGTTTAGCTTACTGTGTTAAGAACATGATACACAACCTTAAGTGGCCAATCAAAACAAGAATATGGTGCCCCATCATCTCTACAGATTTCCTGTTCAACACTAAATCTCAATTTATCACTAAAACCTAATCTACACGTTGCTTGGAGGGAAAAATATCTGAAATGAATAATAAATAATAATTTATGGTTATCTTATCTTCAAGTTGAAGGGTGGTTAATCAAAGTGAAGGGGAGGTTTGAAGGGCTTAATTAGATTTTATACAAACAGATGGTTATCAAAAGTTTAGGCTTATGATGCTTGATAAAAAAATTCAGTGAACTCAATAAAAAATAGACATTTATGCAAATAGAGTAAGACAGAACTCGGAAATTTACAGAAGCAGGGCATTGACAGTTTATTGTTACAGCAGTTTATCAAAGAAGTTGAAATTCTTTATTTACAGTACTGTTTCGAAGAAGTACAAAATTTCCTTTTACGGTATTTAACAAAATTTTAAATTCAATGCTCATTTCTTTTTTGACTTGAAGAATCAGAATGCCTACAGCAATAGTTAATAGAGGCAATCGAAATAAAATTTGAATCAAATAGGCCTAATAAAAGAAGAATTTTCACACTAGGCCTACCTTTATTATTAAAATTTCAATGATTTATTACTTATAAAATGCTAGAAATGAATAAAAATTGTATAATAGGATTATCATGACAAATAAGTAATACTGTCAAACTTTCACCACAAAAATGCTCTAGAGTAACTGAATATTCTTTTTAATATAAAAAGCAAATGAAAAGTAACAAAATTTCCAATTAAAATATTCAGATGGTAATAATAAATATTCTTACTTGTCGTATAGTACCATAGCATCATTCTGTGCATCGATACTGTTATTATGTTTCTTATAATGTTCATGAAAATTATCGGCAGCTAACCAAAACTCTACAAGGCAACGGTGATTATCTTGCTCAGAAAACTGAAATATAAACACACAACATGTAAAGAACTTTGATTAACTTTAGAAAAACATAAGAATAATTATTTTCATCTGTAGGTTTATGTATGTTTGCAAAGTTCAAAGTATACAGAAATTTAAGTTTGAACTGTAGTGCTGAGTAGAGATGGGCGCGTGAGTGTATTTTCGTTCACGTTCACTCACGGATTTGAAGGGAGAAACTTAATTCACGCACGTT
>JAQIWE010002599.1:0-12939 GCA_034698565.1 Campodea plusiochaeta | reverse complement strand
GGGTTATAGAGTATCCATGGATAGAAAATAATGTTCTTATTTGGGTAAGACATTCAAGGTGTACCCTTCACTGCATTTAATAACTTAGGTGTGTGTTTATGTTGAAGATGTTTTCATAAAAATGTATAGTAGTATTGGATATTTTAATAATAGCACGGTTTTATTTCACGTATATGTGTTTGGTTTCCTATAGAAGTATATCAATTTTATGCTTTTAGCTTTTCTTCTGCTGTGGTCTCGAACTCAGGAAATGAATTACTGTAGTTTTTCTTTAGCACATTAAAATTATTACTTGTAATGTATATGTATCCAACAGACGTTGGAGTTAGGTGACTGGACTAGGCTACAGCGCTTTAGGTTTTGGGTTAGATCCAGATTCGTGACAGAGTTTTAGTGTCTGCAGAAACTCCAGTAATAACAGGGGTTCAGCAATCAACTTTATATCGTATATGTGTTACCAGTGGAAGTTCTTGCTGACCGGGAAGGAGGGTAAATACCGACCGCAGCTTGGTGCTGACCAAGCCATCTGCAATTTGCGAGTCGAGGTACTTTGTTAAATGTACATGCATGTCTCAAATACAGTTTCCTTTAGTGTTCCATATAGAAAAATAATATCTATAAATTTCTATAATAAACTGAATGTGTTTGGCTTCATGCGAGTGTAAGGATTTGGGCTAATTCAGACAAAGCATGGTTGATTTCTTTGATTCCTTGAAAATCATTTTGGTAGCAGTTAATTATTTCCTCTTTGTACCGATACTTTTTCAAATTTTCTTGAACTGACTTGTAACAAATCGAGCAAACAAACTCAAAACAGTTGTTACATAACCAATCAACTAATTAAAGAATCACTCTTCAATTAGTCAATATATTACCATTCGCAGATGCAACTGTAAATCTTGTTCCATTCACCTGTGACCTTTGAGAACAAATCTACCTCAAAGGTGACTTCTACTCGAATTTCCATATGTTTCACTCAACTTTCACTCACTTTAACTCTTCTATATTCCTTCTATAGTATCTTCTGTGTTGCATTGACTTATCCGTGAGACCTAAAAAGGGATAAGCTGTAAAGGGTGCCAATATCTTTAACTCTCACAGAATACGAAGACACGATAGTATTTCTCCTTTTCGTTCTATACAATCAAAAGTATAAAACGTGGGGTATTTCACTCAATAGTGTTTTCAGCAGTCAATATCTATTGAATCATATAACGTTTTTGTTGATGTGTGGCAGTCAGGAAAGAAGAACTTCATTGAAATGGAAGGCTCTTATTGAATTCTAATGATTTTCATGAACTCATGCTCAGATCTCAAAATACATTCTAGAACTAAATATTCACAAATTCCTTTAGCAAAGTTCTGAAACGTAAACGTAAACCAACATTCCTAAAGAATTATAATAGTTCTTTGGTAACTGTTCGTTTCAATTCTAAGATTGAGTTACCCCTCATTGAATTTGGCAATTTCCTTTCTTATGAAGTTCTGTGGATCACGAGAGTTACAAGAGATTATGGAAACAATGTATTTTTTATTCCCCGGATTGAAACACCAGATCAAAGAAAGATAAAGTGCTATCTTTATTTCTGTTATAGAGTTTAGGATTTTCATACTAACCCTGAATTTGAGGAGATTTTACTGAAGGAAGAAAATGAAGAATGGAGAATTCGAAAGGAATTGAAATAACGTGCTGTGTGGGAAATATTTCTCCACAATAATGTGAGAATTAATAGTTTCAATTACTTCAATTTGAAGTTATTTCACTCAGAATGTCATTAAATATTTTCCCATGTTGAAATGTTAAATATGTTTGCTGTGTATTATTCGTATGTTGTGTAAAAAAGCTTTAATTTAGAATATTACTAGCATACGAGGTCTGTCTAGAAAGTAATGACGTTTCGTTTGCTTTTATCTTACAAACATTTTCAAAAAACAATATTTAGAAAAGGTACTTCTTTTTTTAAATTCTGGAAGGCATTAACATTTCGATTGAGAATATCATTATTGTAATCATGCCGTATAATAATAGAAAGTAATTTTTCACCATAACTTTCTGAAGTAAGAGTGATCCTACATTCATACCGAGGATCCTGTAGTTTGTAATTTCTCAGTTGTTTCTACTTTTGCCGTTAAATAACTTCTCACCGAGTTGTTAGATTTCTTCCAGTATAATTCTGTAGTTTAAAGAATATAAAAACTTAAACTTCTACTTTTAAATATTATAAATACCACACAGGTCTTGTTTTAAATAAAATCGCTAGAATCTTTTAAGAATAACTGGGATGAATTAAAATAATATTAACAGAGGATATACAAAAATTTCAATGTAAAATTGTCCACGTGTCTACTGCACTGAACACCGTTTTTGCAGTTAAAAATAAAAAGTAATATACGAGCTTTGCGAATAGGAAATGTCTTCTTTCTGAGAGATAGTCACAAGTCTTGATGAACTTTAGTCTTGATGTAAATAATAATCTTGATCAAACCAAAGGTTACGTGTAGAAATGTTGACAGAAAGTGCTGCGTTTATTAGAATTTAGTTGAGTAAAAAAATCCCATATTGAACTTAAATTAAAAGTATTATTTGTAATCATAAACTTAAAAAATCACATTAAAATCCTACCTTTTTTATTTATATGCTCGATAGCAATTCGTTTCCTTTTGCTGTCTACTTCTTCCTTCCTATAGTGTTCCTATTCTTGTCACGCGCTGTAGGTTCCCCTACTTGAAAAACAATAACAACTTGTAAAGTGACAGATCGTATAAAATATATTCACTCGGGTTGGAACTTTGTTACAAAAATCTACTAAATATGGTTTCTCCAACATGATAACCTGACATTGATGTATTCTTTAGGACAAAATATGAAGAGACAAAGCGTGATAATAACCTTTACCATCTTCAAGATATACTGGTTGTTAACAGGGAAAGTTGGGGTTTCAGATCAAAGATTGAGAGTAGGCCTCTATCTAGTTTTATAAAATTAGCTCAGTTTCTGACAATTTATTGGTTGATGGTTATGTTTCTGAAATTTAATGTAATAATAAAATCTTATCATTTATTTTGGATTAGAAAGTCGATTCGTTCATTGTAGAAACTGAAGTATGAGCTTCTGGTATTCAGAAAACTATTGGAACATCAATTTGGCTGAAGTTTAGTTCCAAATCTGGAAGATTTCTAATTATAACATATTTTGGAAGCATTTCTGCTTTCAAATTTTACTGCTTATTCCAGTAACTTGAACTCAGTTGCAAAATTTTATTTCCAGTACTTTTCATGGTTCTTTTCATACTCATAGCCTGTTGGTCTTATAAAATATAAAGGGGCAGGTTTTGGGTTGGGATATTCAGTACCCAAATTTTTCTGGAATCATGGCTTTTGTGAGGTTTCCCTTCGAGATGCATCGAGAACGTTTCGATTTCGTAAAGAAAAGAAAAAACTAGATATTCACTCTCTAAAGCGAGACAGACAACATCTTCTCGTAATCATTTATGGTCTCGATGGGAACACTGAAATAAACAGTTACTGTTTCGTAGTTTGTTTTGAATCAGACTGCACAAGAACAATTTGAACTGTATTTTTCCATGAAAAATTTACGTTACATCAATCATTTCCCTCAGGTTTACGTTAGACCAGTTTCAGATTATCATGACTTAGTTACATTATATATATATCTCGGAGAAAGTGCAAGAAGTAAGGAAAACGTCGTCAGTTATAGTCATCTCATATCACAGGTATTTCTACGTTAAAGGAGGATAGGTTACCTTCTGTTGCATTTATACAGTTCGCAGACATCACAGTGGATAAAATTATACAGTTTACGCTAACAAACGAGCTACTTCTCCAGCCTCACAAAATCAAATCCTGTTAAACTCAGCAAAACCAACACTTCTCGGTTAAATGGGGCAACATTTCGAAATCGAATGGGACAACAGAAATAGAATATAGCAACATTTGTGACTTATTTAATATTCCTTGTAATCGAAAGTGATATATAATAGAAGCCTATGCAAAGGAGAGCTTGCCTCCCCTTCCCCCCTTTCCGAGAGGAGCTGGAAAGAGAGGGAGAGAGAGAGAGTAGTGGTAGGTAGGCTGGCTCTTGCAAGCAGTACAGTACATCTGTGACTATGGAGCAACTAGGTGCATGGGACCTTACACTCTGGGACGGACGGTACCAACGTGTTGATACTATGGTAAGATTGCGATTTTATAGTAGCAATTTTTTTTTTTCAGTTTCGTTACGGTTTTTTAATTTCTTTGATTATTTAAGTGTTCTGGAATAGTTCAAATTTTCAAATGAAGATATCATAAAATAGGGTAATGTTTGTTTTTAACATGGGGTTTGATTCATTACCTTTGCCAATTGTTCTTGCTAATCGCGTGTTTATTCGCTCTTTCTTTTCGAATGGTGTTCTTTATTTTTTCTTTTATTGAATTGAAAAAAAAGTTTCTTTGCGATAAATAATACACGTGCTTTTCTTTCTATCTCGAAAAAAAGAGCAACAGTTCCTGATGAATATATTATACCTCTGAAAGAACTAAAAAGAAATTACAGAAAATAACAAAAACAAGTTTCTTTTAATTATTTCATAAACACATTCGAACAGTACACTTTTTATAATGAGTTCTATTTTTGGTTTTGTTTTCCTAGACCTGAGGGAATGAAAAACACTATCCCGCATGTTCAGAAAATGACAGATCACCGGGAAATAATGTAATGTAAATATTAGTTTTTCTTTATAATAACTAGAACTGTAATGCAATTATTTGGATCATAATTATATCGTACTAAATTTGGAGCGCTCATTTGAATGTAATTATTCCGACTGGAATCTCTTATTAATACTACCATCATCAGGATACATAAAAAAAATGAGACAGGACAGATGCTGAATATTTTATACCTGAGTAGTAGAGGTGTATGATTTATTATATAGAGAGTAGACGATATTGTGTCAAAGTGAAACAGACCTAAATTAATATGTATGTTTTAAATAAACATATATGAGGTCATTTCGAATAGAAGCACGTACGTAATAGAATCTATTGAGAATAATGCAAATAATCAAATCAATACAAATAATCTCATTTCATGTTCTCGTGACATCCATTTTTTCTCTCTTTTTTTCAATATATACTTACAAATAGATCGAATCTATTTTCCCCTATGAATTATCATGCGTATTCAACTCGTACTAGTTTTGGTGCTAAAGGAGAGAATTTTATTTTTGTCGCTGAAATTATGTATTTCTTCCCGTGGCTACTGAAAAGAGTGAAAACTATAAGGGTGTTAACTAAAAAAATTACACGCACTTCTTGTATCGAAAATACTTTCATATCAGCTCTTAATTAACATTTTAATTTTGGAGTAATGATCAGTTTCTATTTCTAAATATTTTAAAGGTACTTTCTGATTTACTGATTTTCACCATACTACAAATACATTAAAGGGTTACCTGCTAATAATGAATTTCCCGTTTTCCGCGATTTCTTGTACCTTATATTATTAAAGAATTTTTACAAAAAGTATGACATTTTTTGACCCAACGGATTAAGAGAGACTTCTGTTTATATAATCGATAGATTTTCCACAAGGTAGCACAAATCGACCTGCTTAATTTCGCTGACTTGGGAAAATATGCAAATTATTCGCTGGAAAACACATATCAGAACACATATCTGTTAAGTAGTAGCGAAACTGACTTTAAAATAATGCAAATTAATAATTTTATTCATATATCAGCAGTTGTCTTGTTTTGGGTCACGCATGCTCCGCTACCTTACAGCTTATTTCCTTACATTTTCTAAGGTGAATATCTCCACAACCGGTGATTTTTGTGAGGTAAGAAAAATAATCTGAGCCATTTATATCAAGAAGACTAATATTATGTTATAATATCAGAAAAGTCAATTTAGCTGCAAGTAACCCTTTAAAATAAAATTATTTAAGAAAAATAGAAAAATTCATCTATAAAGCCTATTATCTATTAAAGTAAGTTACACACAACTTCATTTCCAGTGCAATGCACTCTATCTGTATATCAGAAGATAGAAATTAAAGCATAATAGAGTTTATTCCTACTTATCAAGTTTATAGCAAAATTTATGAAGTGTAATTAAAATGAAATCGGTCGTATTTTATTGTTATTAATATTTGTAAAATTGCGACAATTATAGAAACGTTAAGTTATTATGACAGTGTGAAACTGTCAGACAATCTGTTTACTGTACAATTTGACTATATTGAAAATTCTGTCCCTGCGTGGTTAATATTTATGTTTTGTTTCATGTGAAATGTGATGGTATGAATTTGTTCAAAACTATGACAAACGAAGTCTGACATTATTTTACAAAATTTTAAGATACTTTAATAACGTGGTTATTATATGTAGCCGAGTATGTAGCTCAGATATCTGGAATCAGCCATTTACATCTTTCCGATTTGTAAAGTTTAGCTTGAAATAATATTGTTTAATACATTCATATTCATGTATCTAATATCAGATTCCATATACTGTACGGTGTTTGATATATGCATTCAATTTCGTTGCGACAAACCCATAAAATGATAAGTATATATAATAAGAGCTGCCAATATTTCATATGAAAAAATGATTAGAAATAGTTATTCTGTAAATTGAACAATATTTTAGAATAATTAGAATGTATGTAACTTAAAATTTATTACTCAATTTAAAAATAATAAACTTCAGCATTTCGTTAATCCTACCATTAATTTGTTTCATCCTCTTTAATTTTCGAATAAGAAACATAAAAGTACCATTTACGACCAATAAAAGTACTCAACTTCCCATTTGGCCACACAGATTCTAAACTGAATATTTCTACTCGAGTGACTCTACATCACTAGTAAAACTCGTACACTGACTGTTTCGTCGCTGACCTAGGAGACTGAGGCTTATTATGCAAAGTGCTTTCTTTGAACAATGAGAAATACAGATTATTTTCTTTGGAAGGGAAAGAAATGTGTCTCTTTTATAGTAATTTGTATCATTACAAATAGTGTCGAGTTTCTTCATTTAAGCAAACACATTTACGATGCTTTTTATCCAATTATTGCGAGTCCTACGAAAAAGACAAGAAGTATGCTTCTATGAAATTGAATACTTGCTACAGTGAGGGTGCATTTCAGACTAATGTATTTCCTCAGGGATATCATATGAATAGTACTGTTTATCTCAATGAGATGATTTGAAGTTATGGGGTAATTATTGTAATTTTTATGGTTTGTGAGAAATAGGATAATATACAGTGGGTTTGTGAGAAATAGGATGATATACAGTGGGTTTGTGAGAAATAGGATGATATACAGTGGGCTTGTGAGAAATAGGATGATATACAGTGGGTTATTGTTCATTTTTATATGGTAATTTGTTATCGGTAGCTCTTCATCCTGTTCAGAAACCTAAATAAACTTTCAATGATAAAAGTAGTCGTATACTTAATTTAATTTATTATATTTATTCCGATGTTTAAAAGCTTGTATATTCAGTGATTGGGTTATATTGAAATCATTTTTTTAAAAATTGCAAAACGTACGTATACTATATCGTTTTAGTATCACAACTAATGTTTTAAACTTATTCAACTATATTAAACTTTATCGTTCTTAAACCAGTGCTATTTTATTTACATGAAGACATTCTTATTATTATATCGAATGCTATCTTTTTGATCAGATCCAAATCAATATTTCATCAAAATAGCATTATTCATCTTGTTATTTTTTCTAATTGGTTTAGCCTTAATTTTGTAATAATATACCTGCATTCTCTCTGTCAATGGGATCTTTCACTTTTTATTTATGATTTCCGTCAGTGTTCGTTCACCATCACCGAATTTGAATGACATACTCCTCACGTGATTTTCAATTATATAGTGATCTATCCAAGTTGGAATGAATGAATCACATTTTATTTTCTGATGCTCTGATCCGTGTTAACTCCCATAACTCTAAATCTCCTTTCAAATAAATGGATGTCTTGTGTCTGAGGATGAGTTGTTCATTTAACGTTGCCTCAATTTATAAAATTAAAGGTACTCTCACAATTTCAATAAGAGTACAGATAAATAAAGTTATATTATGGACAACATAATGTTCTCCGTGTTCTTTCGTGTCGATTTCTCCTTCTCCAAGCGTTTCCTTTTTTTAAGCATAAAAAATTCGTTTGAAATTATTTTCTTCCAGAATTTATACTTAAAAGTTAAAATATTATAGCTTTATTACAAAACAAAACACATCTGTATGACCCATTCTTTGCCAGCAGGATGGCAAACTCAATTCTGTCAAAATTGAAATGAAGGAAATCTGGTAACTCTAATTTCTTTCCTTCCGTTAAATCGTGTATGAATTGCAGTAAAAAAATGTGCATTTACAATAATTCATGAAAGAGATGCATTCACATACATCCGAATGGGAATGCAAGAAGCTTTTCAAAAAGTGCGATAGAATAATAACAGGATTTTGCGCCGGAAATATAGAGTAGTAAGACGAACCTTCGTGCCAGTAAAGCGTCGAAGTTGCATTTTCTTTAGTGAGGTATATTTATTTAGAGGTATTATTGAGTTTCCTTGTTTCGTGCTGGACTTTCCTGAAGACAGCATGAAATATTACTTCGAGGTGACATTTTGAAGAAAGGAACTATAGAGAAATTTGTATAGATTTGCCAAACAATATTTTCAAACATAGAAGGCTTATATTTATTCTCAAATATTGATAGAACATATGGATATTTGTTTTAGTTTGATGGATTTTGTACTGAATAAATTGTTATTATTCTGAAGGTTACATAATGATAATGAGCAATAGTAATGCTTTAGTGAGCTGTTAATCTGAGTAGGTAACATTAACATTTAAACTAGTTTATTATAATCATTCAACAACATTGCATTAGCTTAGCAAATGATGTGTTTTACCATGTATTGTATAAAAAATTTGTTACTTGAAGCTTTATTTTCTTGAAGATTTATCTCAAATTAGTTTGATTTCTCGGTTTTCTACACATTTTTTCTTTCCTCTAGGATTTCGATTGTATAAGAAACAAAGGAAGTGAAATGGATTTGCTAAATATAAAACATGTTTAGGAAATGGGACTGGAAATCGAATCCTCCGAATAATTTAGGATTAGGATATAACTTTAAGTGATGAGTCGGATCCTTACTGTTTACTACGAAGCAGTTATTAGGTTTAATGTCAGTTGTTCGATTATAGGACAATGTTTTTTTTTTTCGTGATTTTTGTTTTATTTTTCTTCATCATTGTGTCATTAACATGAGATTTCAAAAACTGGTCATCAGATCAGTTTTTATATAATTAATTGAAACAGGGTTGTGAATACTGGTAATGTCATTTCAGAAATTTTATTACAGACATAATATTTATAATATAATAATTCATGATAAACCTGTAATTTTTTTTGTACAATTACCTCATAATATACATTCAAAGAGATTAACCTATATAAAAAGTGTCTCAACCAATTTTATAAAAGCTGATCTACCTTAATGTAACCTCAGACAACCTACAGCTTGTTCTATATAAAATATTCTTTATTGAACAGTGTATGCCCTCAAATTACCCCTAAAAAATGCAGCGTCAAATCTTCTTTGAAAGACAAATTTATAAATATCACCCTTCAATTACCAACTAATAAATCAACTCCTTCGTAATTTTCCACTTTCCCTCTAATTTCTTTTTTCTCTTCCTTTTTTTCTCAGTACGTAATATATTTTTCAGTGGTATATTCATATATAATAACTGCCGTAGAGAGAAAGAGAGAGAAACGACGTCGAATTCTACAAGTGTTAAACTAAAGTTAGAGAAAAAAGTCAACAAATATCCCTTTCAATTGTATGTGGTATATGTTCATTGGCAGTCTCCACTCGTATCTGAAGGGTTGCCTGTTTGAATATAAATAAAGAGTGGACCTTTCTTCTGCCCGCTTCAAGTGTAGGACTTGTCAAATGTTTCTGCTAGATAACGTACTTTAAAAGAGTTTGTCTTTTCTTAGGTCATGGACAAGTACCTCTTTTTAATGCCCAGGTTTCATTTCTCAATATTTACCCAAACTTTTGTTTACTAAAATCTCTCGTATATATTCTTTTGATTTTTGTAAGGAGCAACCGAAAGAAAATGGTTCTATAGTCAACCTCATATTGTTGCCGAGAGTGGAATAGTCGCTGAACAGATTGCTTTAACATGTCAATACTAGAGCTGGGAAAGATATAGAATAGGAAAGACGGTAGTTGTATTCAAATGTCACTTATTCTTAGAGATAGACTTTATTTGAAGAATAGGAGGTAGTATATATAGAGAGAATGTTTCATTCTTTGATCAAAATTAATCAAATATGTGTGGAGTAGAAGATTAAGAGGAGTTTGTATGGTATTGTTCTGTTATATGGTAGTCACTGTATGATGAAGGTGATGAGATTATGTTGCTTTCTTACAGAGGATGGGGAGAATAGATTAAGTTTTTTTATCTATTGGACTCGGATTATGTAGTTATGATATTTTTTTCTGAGCAACGGTTGGGTATAGTAAGAGCTGTCTTCCTGTACCGTCACATACTTCCATCTCCTCAATGGAAATATAAATATTATATGCAGATAAAATAATAATTATTATTTGAATATCTTTATTCTATGGTATAATATATCACTCTATTAAATATATTTCAATTAGTGTTTCATCTAGAATTTTTCGGGGGCAGGGCACATTCAGGTTAAAGTGAGCACATTTTCACGTAATAACAAATTGCCAGGGCACGTAAAACGATCGTATAAATGTTTCTTTGACATTTTTTAACATTTCCTCCTCAATTTTAGACCGATTTAAATGATGTAGACGCCATTGAAAATATCTCGTCGAGACCTTTAAAACGATGTATATGTCGACTATATTGCGTTGGTATTTTCGCAAATAAACGGCTTTGAAACGTGGGTGTGATTATTATTATAGTACAAGGGCGCCCTAGAGGTAGGGTAGGGCGCTGCGTCATTCTAAAACGTTCCAGATGAGACACTTTTCTCAATGGCATATTCCAATTATCACAATATTTACTCAACATTATACTTTTCATGTTTCCTTAATATGCTTAAAATGAAACCAGTCTTTGTTATAGTATATTAAAGAATAAAACATTGAAATAATTGAACGTCATCTTTATTAAGTAAACTAATCACTAATCACAGCAAGAAGCTTTTTAACATATAAATTCTGATTAGTTAATATTCTAAAGGAGTTTCACAACATATAATGAGCTAATAATAATATATTCAAGATACACAGTACCTGAACAAAATACAATATTGTATAGCTTCTGGACAAAGACTTACTTGTTTCTTGAAGGCAGTGACACTTATAAGACTATAAGTGCAGTGGAACCTGCTTAACCAGCTGACATTTGGAAGTAAGGGAATTTCAGACAGATATACTACTGTAATAGAAGCATTTCCATTTTAGGATTGCAAGTCGTGTTTCGTACGAAATTTGTACTTTGTACAAGTAGTACGTTTTAAAATACGTATAGTGATCTTATAAGAAAAATGGTATAATATTACTAGTGTAGTATTAAAATTTCCTTTGACTGTGAATAATAATATTCTTTCTTTCATTTCTATTATTATTTCACTAAACGTAAAAAAAATCACGAACAAGACATTTCTCGCTAAAATTTTTACTCTTTCCAACCATACATGAAATCTGATATGATCTAACCCATTATAGTATTAGAGTTCATAATCATAATTTTATAGATTATGTTTTCTTATTCCTTGTATTCAGTTATAAGTATATACAATTGTGTTTTACTTATTCTGTTATGCGAATGTGTATTAATTAGTGTATCTAGTGTATTAATTAAAAAAAGGTAATTTATTTCAAATATATAAAAATACTTCTTCTTATGCTGTCTGTATAATTATGAGAGGCATTCTCATAGATTCCCATTTCTACAGTAAATAATCACCGATTTGTTATAAAATAATCAAATTGCTTATTTCAATCTATATTTATAATTTAATAAATGGATACCGTGTTGCAAAACACGGCTAATTTCATGCCACACAGAAGCCACATTATTTTTTTTCCACGTACTCAACGTAGAAAATTGCTGTAGGTCCCTTAGAGAACGCTATGTGACTCCGAACACTAAAAGAGGTGTAACCCTGCAACATTAATCACGAGAATTTCTGAGAATTTTTTTAAACTGCATTGCAGTCCAAACGTAGAAACCTTTCTTTTTCGGAGAAAAGTGTTGTCCAAAACTTACGATTGGTAGTTTGCTCGTCCCATCATGCGTTTGTAGTAGCTATACGCTGAATGTTTTGGCAAGTCCAATTCTCTACTACTTTAGTCAACTTGCCATTTTCAAAACATCAACATTTTCTCTCTTACAATCACTCTCATGATATAAAAGTCACCAAATGGAAGATGTCATTTATCTTCACTCACTCAACAAATCGAGACTTATTTAACAGCCTGTAAAAATTCTCCATGTTTTCTTTTTTTGAGTTTCTGCCAGCGAAACAAGGAAAGCGCAAAAAGAATGGATTTGTTTACAGTGAATAATATGACGCTTAAGTCAAAGGAATAGTAAATACTGTAGCATTCCACGTCTTCAGCAATATGTTTAATGTTATTTTGAGAAATATTTATAGCTCCTTGTTTAAAACTATACTTTATAGTTTAACAACACCATAGTTGAATAACATAGAATAAGCCAAATTCGAAAGCCATAAGTCAACTTAATACAGAACATATTCACAGTTTACCTTTACCTGGGAGAGAAGATAAAATTATAAAAGTGAATGGTGTAATAGTAGTCTAGCTAAAATAATAGAAAATGGGGTTCAACAAGTGCGGTGGCGCAGGTGTAGTTTGAGGGATTTAGCAGAAGACAAATGAACTAAAAATAAC
>JAQIWE010002598.1:0-12940 GCA_034698565.1 Campodea plusiochaeta | reverse complement strand
CATTATGCAAGAAACTTCTAGCCTCAGAAACACTATTAAAGAAGTGTCTCAATTTTCATGTTTTTCCTTCATCATGGTGATCAGGAGGAGAAACCGAGATAAACTCAGGGACATTTTATATCATCATAGGATAGATACAATACAAAATATGCCATTACCAACTTGATCATATTCATGTCAGTAAATTTTAATTTGAAACTAATAGGCCTATATATAAAAAAAAATTCTGGTTGGTATATAATTTTTCATCAAATTATTGTAAATGCTAATGGACAAATGAAAGTTAGTATAATAATTAAGAAGAGTCGAAACCTGATTGTTAAAAATTATGATAAGTAGTAATTTGAGAAACAATTCGTAACTTATATTTCAATCTTATATTATTAACTGCTGTAAATTAAAATGGCCATAATGCAATATTCCTTCCAAATTCTACAATACCCATCATTTCAATTCGTCCATGAAAAATTCAGGAAGTCACTTTTCTAAGAACAGCAATAAAAATAATATTTAAGCGATTGAAATTTTCCAACTAATCCATCTTACAAATTTCAAACCAACCATCCCTTACGGGCATCAACAGAATAAAACAATTACTCGATCGGCATCATGTTATATTACAGCGCCCTTGAATAATGTCAGCTACTGAATATTAAACCTCACCCGGGCTTCACAGTGATTGACCTCTGAGGAGTAGTAATAATATTGTGGACATTGATCGATGAATCTGTAATCGTCTATTAAGAACTTCAATTATTATTAGGAGGGTTGGATGCACTGTAATAGTTCAAATAGTGGTGGAGTGGTGGTTAGAATGGGAGAAGTAGTTCGGAGATAATTGGTTTGCGGGTTGGAAAAATCGTTTGGAGGCTATGATGTGGATTTTAGAGTGGATTTCTGGTGATTTTATGAATATTTTTTGCCAATAAAGACTGTTCTAAATTTTATTTTAAATTTAAAACAAATTGTTCTGTCTTCTAGTTCTTTCTTATTGGTGGTTAACTGGATGTTAAAGTAACTAACCCGAATTTGATTTTTCATTGTACTCGGGTTGGTTCTTTTAACATCCACCAATAAAGGAGAACTATTAGACAGAAGAATCGTTTTAAAATTATTAAATTAAGTCAATTTTTCAAAATCCTTATCAAACATTTTGAACACTGTTCTAAACAATTTTATAGATGCAGTCTTATAATGATTTTCAAGATGAAAATTATGAGCAAAATTAAGTAGACCCTAATTTATTGTAGTCTCAACTGTTCCCCGCAATATTTTAGTGTGTTACGATCAAATTTCAATAACTTCTCTATACCGAAATAGGTCTGTGTATCAGATTTTTTGATTATGTAAAGACCATTTCCTTTTGTTAAGAGTCAAGATCTACTGTATAGCATTTAGAAATTTGAGATCCTTATTATAATGTACAAAATTTACATCCTGGTGATTTGGGATTATGCTGCTCATTATATGTTAAAAAAACGTTTTCAACATTAACTTGTGATTTTCATTTTGATTTCTCAAACAACTTTGAACATGAATTTATTTATGGGACAAAAATATTCTGATAATAATTATGCTACTTTATCGCTGTTGTTCTTCCCGTTCGACTTTGATTGCTTTTCATGGCGACCAAACTAGAATTACTGCATTTTGACGTCAGCAAATTCAATAAAAATTATGAAATATTAAGGAAAATCTGGTTTCTCATAAAATCAGAAGACTTGGCGAAATTGTCCTAAATGTGTAGAAGTACACGCTAGTTGTAAAACGACGGATGGTTTTCTCGACACGTGCACGTGTCATCAGTTATGGGTTGTACTTCCGGCTTCTGGGCAATGACGAAAATCACGAAATTATAATGGAAAACCTCTTTTATATTTTACATTGTCATGAGTGTCAAAGATTTGTAAATCTATGAATATTACAGGAAATATATCAGATACTATTATACTGTTTTACCCTTACCCTAGCTTTATTCACTAATTCTAAAATACCAAATGAGCTATACCAGATCTTCGAGACTTTTATTGCATAATATTTCACTAGTTTGGAGTATTACGTTACTTCTTAAATATTATGAGTTTTGTCAGTCTTTAATATGAAGCTAATTAGTTTGTTTCATATAAGTGACCAGACCCAAGAAGTATCTTAAACATGAATACGTCACTTAATCTCCGTACGAACATATAGTTGAAAGTAAAATAATTCTGTTGTGTGCTGTGTTTGTTTTTGGACACATGATTTCTAAATCAACCTTTTTTGTTTTCAGTCATGGTACCCGTTGTGCAGGTGAAGTATCAGCAGCAAGAGATAATGGTGTTTGTGGTGTTGGTGTTGCATACGATTCAAAAGTTGCAGGTAACAAAACTTACAAACATTTCACACTATTTTTATTAAAAAAGTAGCTATTTAATATAATTTTCAAATTTAAAAAGTTAAAATGGGGAAATTGACCTGTTATTAACAGTCATACTTAGAAAATATTCTATAAACCCCCAATTCACTGGAATGGTGTACACAGAACTGCTACTTCAATATTGCCATTAGTACATGGTGACAAAAAAAAAAGATTCCAGGACACTATTATTCGACAACCGGAGAAGATATTCAAATAAGCAATAGCTTGTTTTAAAGCCCTTGAAAATAGCTTCAATTTGGTATATAAATTTTTTTTTAATTCGAATAACAATAACATTTTTAATTATGAATTTTTTCAAAAACACTCCAAAAGTAATGTTCTGTATACTATGTATTACACTATCAATATGTCTGCAGAAAATGCCAATGATTTCTTTGAGGATTAAATATAGAAATTATAAAAATTATAATAAGGTTATGTGGTTACAGTAAGTTATATTTAAAGTTAGCAATTGTAATTAAAAATATATTTGTTCCTTTTTTAATAATTTTACTCATAGTGTTTGCAGGCAGTACGCTATGATGAATATCATTTTTTATGTGTTCTGAAAGATTCAGTTTTGAAAAGGTTATGATTATTGGATTTTGAAGTTTCATACACCAAATGAAAGCTGTTTTTCAAGCACTTCAATATTTTTTGTGTGAATATCTTGCCTTTTGCCGAATAATGTAGCGCTCCAAAATCGTTTTTTTATCACTGTGTATATTCCAACAAGTCAAATTGAGTCTTGAAAGCATTACGGCATAAATTGATGATAAATAATATTTGTTAGCGATATCATATCATATAGTTTTATTTCACGATAACTACTCTTGCAATGTTCATTTTTTTCTTGGTGTTATTTGGAGTTGTATTTAAGGAAATCCAATTGAATTGGCCCACCATTCTTCTCTCTTTCTGTGTTGGTCTCTTTTTCGTTTGTTTGGTATCGTTAAGTGGTCTTTAATGGTTTGCTATTACTTGTGATGAAGGTGGATGATGAGAACTCATATAGAGAAAACTTTTCTTTTTCTTTTCCGATATACTTTTTCTTATGACGTTTTATTGCTTTTGAAGTTGACTTTTGGAATTGACTTAGAGTTTCTTCTTTTGTACTTCAATTACGACTTCTTTCGTCTTCTTCATCAAAATTCTATTTGTTCTCCCTTGTGAAGAAAAGGTAGTTTTATTCCTTCGTTTTGTATGTCACTCTTCATATATTGTTTGTGCTACTAGAAAAAAGTCTCCATTGATGTATAAAAATGTATATACTGATGCAGACAAATTAATTTTCACGACGAGATTATTATTGTATATTTTAGTAGTAACTATTCAGTTTGATCAGAGTTCTCTTTGATATAATAGTTGTTATTACTTTTTACTCATATGTATTCCGATGTTTATTATATACATTCATGTATAATATATGGTGCGTTACATTTTTTATGCAGTTTGAATAAAAATTCTGATTGACAAAAAGAATGTTTAATTTAAAAAGTTAATATTTCGTTTTGTAAATGATTACACATTTCAATTTTATTAATAGAGTAAATGTAAAAAAATAAGTATACACTACGCAACAACTCATAATAATATATTGAAAATACTTAGAAAATTTTTCGTTCTCAGAAAAAATATATAAATGTGTTGATATACCATAACAAAAATATTGTTTAAGTTTTTTACAATTCATTGTAATGGTTGAAGCTTAATAGAGCTAAAAAAATACAAAATTTCACTCTGAAAATACATGCATGAAGATGAAACGTTAATCATTTTCCCATTTCCGTCGTAACACAATGTACATATTGCGTCCTCTCTAAAAAAAGTAAATTTCATTTTGAAGGTGTGTTTAATGAGAAAGTATGAGTTGATAATTTAGGAGAGGATTATTTTTCACCCTATGGAATATTTGCTTTTTTACTTCCGAAAGATCCCTGGAGCTTCACTATACGGCGGCGGGGGGTTTAGTGCATGGAAAGTTGAGTTGCTTTACAGTATGTGATATTTTCCAGGTTATATTTCCATTCAATTTACAGTATATTTCATTTAACCCTGTAGCTTTATTTGACACATTTTTTTATAATTTCAGTTTAGTTGTTAAACTTTTCTGGTTATATTCTTCATTATACCCTACTGCATCAGAATTAATAACTGCATCAGAATTAATAACTGCATCAGAATTAATAATTGCATCAGAATTAATAACTGCATCAGAATTTAATAACTGCATCAGGATTAATAATAATGTTTCTCATAATAAAAGACGTGTCAAATATCTGCTCTGTGAAATGCCTTCGATGAATAAACCAAGAAAGTTTGAGTTGTGGATTAGTGTTTAGAACCACAGAACACTTAATTAAATTTTCAAAGTAATATTTAGTATATAGTATATCTCATTACTCATCAAAATCATTATGTATACGCAGCGATTTCAGGTAAATTTCAATCTGAATGTTAATAATTTCAAATTGCATAAGATATAGAAATGCCAAAGTTTTTGTAAAGCTGTGCCAGCAGTTGTTTTTCTAGATATGTGTTCTTCTACCTGGTTCTGGTTTAACTTTTTTTTCCAGACGAACAGGTTAGCACTGCTTTAATACGAGCCGGTATATGTTCTATTCACAGAACACGAATCGCCAATGACACTGTACAGGAACACTAGAATATAGTTACATGATACAGTATATCTTCCTTCTTGTTCTGAGAGCTATTTTATCACTATTGTGAGAATTGAGCTTGAGGGAAAGCGAGCGTATAGTAAAGTAATATTCAACGTAGTAGTCTGAAATGGTAGAGCGACAATGTAGTATAGCATACCCCCAGGCTTTCAAAAATAAAGATAAAACTTTACACGTGTTATGTGATGTACAAGAAAGAGAATGAAATAAAGAAAAATTCTCATTCACGAAAAATAAACCTTAATCATAAAGAGTGTGCTCAGTATAAAATTATAATTGCGATTCAAAATAAATTTAAGTTAACTAACAGGACAAGAAAATCTTAAGATATTTTACCTTTCAAAATAATTACAATACAAGCAGAAATAAAGGATTCTTCTTTTTTTTTAAGTAAACTGTACATTCTGGGGTAACAAGAGGAAGAGTAATCGATTCCATTCAAAATGATCTTTAATCGTATGTGCCCTTACTTCATTTAACACATTACTAAACAAAATCCAGGAATATTTTAAAAAGAATGCTTTTTTCATTGGTAGATTTAATGTAATATATTTCTGCCATATTCTCGTGTTTTTTTCTTCAGCTTGTGCAAGGTTAAAATTTGACTTTTATTTGTATAACATCATGAGACAAAATAAAATCGTCAAATATAGAAACGGAACTCGATGTATATTGTAGTTAACAACATATACAATCAATCTACAGTATGTAGACAGTATATGATTTAACTGTACTTGATGCCATTAGGAACTCAGAAAAATGCTTCTCCGTTATTTTGAGACATCCTGTAGAATAGAAATTATATAAATAAATTGTTGTAACATGTGTTTCCTTTTGTTTCGTTCAGGTATCCGTATGTTAGATCAACCTTACATGACTGATTTAATAGAAGCTAATTCAATGGGTCATGAACCAAATTTAATTGATATCTACAGTGCATCGTGGGGTCCAACAGATGATGGGAAAACAGTTGATGGACCAAGAAACGCAACAATGAGAGCTATTGTGAGAGGAGTAAATGAGGTAAGAATTAAGATCATCATAATAAACATATCGTCTTATAGACTCCTTTCATATGGAGAGAGTTTCGAAGTGTGTTTCTGTACAGACGACTGCAAATATAATGCATGAAAATACACACAGCATAATTTCTAATTATTTTCTTGATTTGGAACGTGCTGTATATATGTATATCAGTATATATGTTTCCTTCGAGAAATTGACTATCGCTATATTCACTGATTTGGAATACTAATTGATTATATGTGACATGTACTTCAACTTGAAAGCAGAGTCATACACTTTCATCTTATTAGTTTCGTAGCAGTTATAAGATTATTTTTTTAAAAGTAAAGTGCTGTTTAATATTTATATTCGTGATAAATTTGATATTCTGCAATAATATACACTGGATGGACTATCTATTTTGTAGAATGATGTGTTGATATATATATAACAATACTTTTATATAGTTTTAAAATGAGCTATTTTACGAATAAAGGTTTCAAATGGAAATTGGAAAAGATGACTATATTATTTATACTATTTTCATCTTAATACAGAAAATACATTACGTCATTACCTGACAAGAGATGGATGTATATAGAGATGGTATGAAACATGGAAATTTTACAGTCCTGTATTTATTTATTTATTTATTTATATAAGCAGTCCCTTTGATATGAGCAGTCTGGGAGCTTTTAGCATAATCTGCATGTAGTTCTGTCGATTTAAATATTTTATATGTCAATGAAATGTTTATTCTTCGTAAACAATAATATTTTTTCGTATCGTTAAGAATTTATATGGAATACGAACATAATCGTAAACAAAAGCTTTCTTGTAGAAATATTTGTCTGTCAGGAAAGATTGCATCACAGTAATGTTTCAGTTCATTCAGGTTTTATTCAAAATTCTAAAGATATAAGTTCTAAAAACAACAATTGCTCTTTGCACTGTGCCTCAAGGGTTGTTTTCAGCAATCAACATATTTGTTTAACTTGTTTATTTTCAACCTTTTTACAATTTCTTTCGTGTTTTTAATATAACTGTATACGCCCAGAGTGCAAATACATGTACTGTAGGCCTACATATATTTTTCGTTAGATATAACAAATATCATTATATTTTATTATCCCGAATATAAGTAATGTTTTTCATTATATTAAGAAAATAACACCTCGATTACTATTCTTTCTGATGTTAATGCTTTGAAAATTAATAAATATAAAATGTTGAAGTACTCTTCAAAGCGTTCATTAAAATTTTTTGCATTTAAAATAACAGTACAAAAGAACGAAAAACAAAGGATTGTTTCAGAAACGAAAATACAATATTATACATTGATTTTTCTTTTTTCTCATTTTTGTAACGAGAACATCCGAATAATACGTTGCATGTAAATGGTGCTGAATAAAGCTGTTGAAGAGTTTCATTAATAAGCTTGCTAAGTTGCTATACTGTATATTGTGAAATATAGAAAAGCTGTTGGAGTAAGGGATTTTGTGAAACTATATATATATATCATTGAATGTTCTATAAAGTACACTAACGCACAGCGGGGTATTAAGCTCTTTCATATGGATTAACTTAATTAACGAAATACATAAATCAAGTAGAACGTTTGTGTGTTTCCTATATGCTCTAAACCTCTACATCAGCAATAATAATCTTCACTTTGTTAGACTGAAACGTCTTTACTTTAACAGTTAATCTTTTAACGAGAGCATTCGCATATTTAAGTTATATGATTCAGTACGTGGCATAAGAAAATAATCAATATTTTATTATATCTTAGCTCCTCTGGAAATGTAGAGTTGGATTTATGTCATAATGCTTTCTTATCCATGCTTTCTTATGGGATTAAAAAGAGAAAGTAAAATTTAACTCCACATTGCTGGCCGAGTCGTACTTTATGTTATGATGACTGTAAGATGACAGTGTTTGTACAAGAATTTTGAACTTCAATATTATAAGAATTCAATTTCTCTACACAGAGAGAGTTGATAGTATAAATACTGTAGTTATTCTTTCTGTACAAGAGATTATCATTATAAATAACTATTAATAACTCATGTGAACTAAATATCCAATTCTCCGAATTATAAAAGTACAGTACCAGTAATGAAAAAAAAAACATGAAATGAAACTAAATGAAGACGTTTTTAAAATAGTTCACCAGTACAATGTAAAGAAACGCCCTGAAGAAATATATTGCGTTTCTGTAAGTGGTTAATCCCAAGAAGAAATATTTAATAGAAGAAAATGCCACTTAGTCTCCTTCGTAACATAGTTACAATGTAATTTGGTTTGGATCATAATTATAATATCTCCGACACTTTACAGTTCATCTTTTCAAACAAACATCTATAGAAACTTTCAAAAAGTGTGAGCAGATCTCAGAAAAAGAAATTTCGATGTTCCTTCAATTGCCAAAGTGTGATATAGACTTAGTTGCTATTCACAAATAGCTGAAAATCACTCTTGAAATTGAATTATCAGTAGTGTTTGTATTTAAAAACAGACATAAATTTCTTACCGTAGACGTACTGACAATATTCGAGCTTTATTGTTCTTCTTCCAACATTGAAGAGTAATTATTCCATTGTAAGTACATCTGAACTTTATAAGTTATATTCTTATATATAAGTGACCCAGAGCAGTTCAACCTTCTAAATAATTATGATATGCTCTGTAAAAATAAGACTTTACTTTCCAAGTCCCTCCCATGATATCCATGATCTCTGAGCCTGGAGATAGTCTGAAACTGATTGTTTGAAGAAGGTTGCTATTTGTTTAGAATGAACGTGAGACTGGATCAGGTGGTATAAGAACGTTATAGTCTTATAGACGAGCCCTTGAAAAACACACTCGCAAGTTGCGAGTGGATTTCGTCAAGTTGCTAGTAACATTTTTAGACAAATATTAGAATACTGAAAACGTAAACAAAAATATTCAGTTGAAAATTGATAAACGTTAGCCTCGTCACACAATATCAGTGAAAGCCACCTAAAAATGGTAGTTTTCACTACATTTTAAAAAAATATTCTTCGCTCGCGCCAAGCATGGTGGCGCTTCGCAGACGGTTTTGAAGCTCGTTTTCTTCACAATGAAAAATTCCCGCTCGGGCTTCACTCTATATCTTGTAAAATACCATCAGCTTTTATTATACAAACTCGTAGAGGCGTTCTTTAAGGGAGTCACGGGCCCCAAAATTCTCTTAGAATATTGCTAAATTTACATTAAAGCATGCAAAGTCTTACAAAATATACTTGCGAGTGCCGACGCGATCGACTTCTCAAGGGCTGTTATAGACAAACTCTCTATTCTTACTAGAATGTGATAATGATGTGTAAATAGTTGCGAGAGTCTTCTTTAAATTGACACAACTATTAATTCGCCATGGAATCAGATTAATTCAATGAGTTTATTTCGGTATATTCTCGTTTTATTTATAACATCTTATACGAGACCTATTATCAATATTGTAAAACATGAATAATTGCTAATTCATCAATGTGAGTTTTCTGTTATTACTGTGACAACCTTCAGTAAAGTGGCAGATGGAAATACTTATAATAGTAATTGTACTCCAACATCTCATTGAATAAAAAAAATGAATATTCTATATATGGTTCTGGATGATCAGGTGCATAATTCATATTATTTGTTTTATTATTATTACTTTTACATGTGAGATACCGCAATATGTTAAAAAAACTCATAAAGCTGTAGGTTTCTTCGCAAAGCGTCAATGTCAATAGAAAATACAATTTTTTTTATTTACTCCCGCAACTACATCTAATTTTTCGTTTGTTGGTTTATATTTTTCTCATTATTTTAAATGTATCCTTCAAATAAAAGCTACAGTCTCCTACAGAATAAACATAATTATGAGAGTTACAGTCACAGTACCAGGAGAGTTATTTGTTCTCAGTTATTATGTCCACAAAAATAAACAATAATAGGATTATTGTTTATATGTAATTTATAAATAATGAGGAATAATAACAATTCACTTTACATGATAAATGAAATTGTAATATTAGAAAACAGAATAAAATTTCACTAGTTTAAGTCAAACTAGTAAATCATATATACCTTATAAACATATTAGAAATGTACGGTAATAACCAATAATGCTTATGCATATATTTTTCCAAATGACATGCTGGCTCAATTTAATGACATTCTTCAGAAACAGTCGGATATGGGACAAAAATAAAAGATATCGTTATTATTAGTATTTAATGTATTGAATATTTGTCAATAAGAAATGATTATACACATACTCAGAATTCCTTACTTCATTCACGTATTATTAATTAAACTTACTGTCTAATAAATAAGTATAGAGGAAAATTAATTATAATACCAAGAGTTCTTCAAACAAATTGAAACAGTAAAAAGCAAACTTATTGTAAAATGTCGGCATAGAAACATAATTATACACAATACACTATGAAACATTGTAGATGGTTGAATAATCTGCAACTTGGTAGATAAAAAACGTGCTGTACAACTTCCCTAGTAACAGAGATGAAAACCTTTTATCTTTGTACACGTCATAAAGATTAAGAAGGTAGTAACAGACGTTTTGTTGCATAACCATCCCACCATACATCACTTCATGCGTTAATAACTTCTTTAGAAAAGGATATTTCAAAAAGAAGAAAAAAATATGTGTGGAGAAGGATGCTATTTTAGTTCAAGCCTTTACCACAAGGGAAATATTTTTGTTTTCTTCCAGTTTATGGATATATTGGATGGATCAAAAGAAAAAAAATATGAAAGAACAGCAGGAATGGATTTGTTCCATGTCGAAAACAGTTTCGGTCTTTACAACTTTGTGAATTTATACTTACTTGCAAATTTTATGTTTTTGTCATTATAACTATAGACTCTCGTACTCTAAAAAAAGTACAGGTGATGATGAAGCTAATATACGGATGAAGCTAATATCACCCTAAAGAGCCTCAACACATAAATATACAATAATATCACCCTAAAGAGCCTCTGTTAAGAAAAATTTTACTCTGTTAAGAAATGCGTAATGAATTCAGTTCTAAACCACATAATGTGTGAGGAAAGCATGTATTTAAATTTAACTTCAAATACATGCTTTATTTACATACCAAAACTGTAACTTGCTATTATTTTGTTGACAGTAAGGAAATCACTTTTGTTGGATATATTTCAGTTTTGCTATATATATAAGAGAGGCTATTTTTTGGTATCAAAAGCTTCAATTTCTTATCTTATTCAAGAAACAAGATTTATATAATAAATAAATAAATAACTTTATTGATATGGCCAACAGCCTTCACAATATACAATACAATGAGAATACGGTATAATAATAATAAAAAAATTAAATAACAAGATTTATATATAAAAAACTGGATCTTTATAGGGAATGATTTTGTTAGTTAAAATTATGCGAAATTTTCTTAGACTTCTTTACTTCTTACTATACAAAAGCCTTCTACTGCATAATAGATGTGACTGCACCATTGAGTTTACACTTTGAAAAGAGCAAATGATTAAAGTATGAAGCTTATATATATATTTGTTGAAATTGCGAAACCTTCCTTGTGTTCTTTTGTGAATATAAGAGCGATTAAATGAAGCTCTAAGATCACACTTTATTGTTTCCTTTCCATACAACTCTCAACCTTATTCTATTCTTCCTAAGCATTCACTATGTTATTGGTATATACAACACTATATATTGTAGTATAGGTATTTGCACTGGAGAGAACAAGAAGAGATCTATACGGGTGTAATGCTGGAAGTTCCATTCTCATATCTTATAGGAAATGGTATTTGGAGGAAGTATGTGAAACGAAAAGTCAAAGTTTCAATTTTTTATTCTATTGAAATAAATATATGCACCACCATAATTTCACATAGATCCTGAGAAAATACAATCAGCGAGAATATTCATTAAAACTTACTAAATATGAAACTTGGATTTACATGTTAGAAGGTCGAGAAGTAAATATCTGAAATGAATATTCCATAAAGCTTGTATGAAATAAATGAACAATCTTCTTGAATAAATATCTCTTTACTAAATCTTCTACTATTCATCGTGACTATCACCTAAAGGCTTCTATGAAAACCCTAGTAGTAAATTACTTTGTGGAAAGGTTATAAGAACTCACCCTCAATGAACTTCATATCCTTTCACCAACAAGACAGGATATTAGCAGACAACCTCAAAAACCACTCAATTTTCATTACGATTTAACAGAATTTGGTTTTGTTATTCCATATTCTCCAGAGAAATTTCCACTCTATGCTTTTGTATGGTGAAGGTTCGGTGGTTTATTAATGGAATGTGGCAAAGGACCAGCAGGCAATTCAGTATATTTTGAGTACATTACTTCACATCACACTTGATATTGGAGTATAATTATGAAACAGTACATAACATGTCTGGCTTTATGAATCACAGGGATAGTGAGATTGAATATATAATGGTGTATGAGTTATTATGTGTACGCTGAAGGTCTTCTTCTCATCAGAGGAGACGGTGGAGTTTTTTTTTTTTTTTTAACAATAATTTTAGAGTTTTACAGAGTTTACAAATAAATGTAAAGAAATAATTTTAATAAATGTCATAAGAATATGACGGTCATTGTGTAATACCTGCTATAAGAAATTTAGAAGTTAGATTTTTTTTAATGTCAACTTAACAAGTTACTTTAATTTTACATGCACTGATTTCATATTACCACATTATATAATTATATTCTGTACAACAGTATATATATTATAAATGAAATGTTTTTAACTGACTACTTTACATTGGAAAAATAAATTAAGAACAAGAAAAATTTATTTTTCCAATGTAAAG
>JAQIWE010002597.1:0-12946 GCA_034698565.1 Campodea plusiochaeta | reverse complement strand
TACATTCTATACCCCAAGTTCTCCATCTTGGATGTAGTTCAACCACCAGGATCGCTTTTCGCGCAATTGGCGAATTAATGATTTTACTTCCAGTTCAATGTTCCAAGCCAGAGTAAATATTTTAAAATGCCAAAGTGTAAAGTTTCTGAATTCTCAATAAAATAGATTTACTATAAATATACTGAAACATCAGAATAATAGTAAACATATACTCATAGAAACACCAATACAAATTAGAGAATCTTTTGAGTTCTTGATTATAATGAAACATTTCTTTTAGAAAACTACTTTAGAGTAATCATCAAAGTAATTATTCTCTGAACCGTATAACTTCCTATCGTAATGATAAATTACAATTCTCCATCCATTAATTATACTGTTGAAATTTCCCAAATCTTTGGTCCTCCTTTTTCATCCGCACTGCCAAAAAACTTTTCCTCACTGGCATGTCCGGTATGTATATGCACAGTGCTACAGTGAGTAGGTCACCCTCATTTGTTTTGACAGTGTGAGAAATACTTTAATAAAGCACTAATTAGTCAGTGAAAGTGGGAAAAATTATAGTTGAACATTTTAGAATAAGATTTTGGGGTAAAATTATGTAAATTTTGTAGGAGGAAGAAGACACGTTCTTTTTGTGTGAGAAAGAAGTAGGAATATTTTATATAATAGGAATTATAAACATCGCACGCTATTATTAAAATATTGTTTCCAGAGGGAAGTATACACATGCAACTAATAACTCTGGGTGGTATAAGCAAAAGTTGCAAATAAATGTCAAGAATATTATTTATGGAAGGGGAATCTTCTTGTACAATGAAATATGATAATATATTTGTTCGATTTTCTTGGAAGGGGACATCAATTATTTATGAATAATAGAATAAAGTTTTATTCAAGTAAAATTATTGTGGTTATAATACAATAAACAAAGATATCTTTTGGAAGCATGCACGTCGAGGTCTTTCCTGGTGACCTGCACGTCGTAATGTCATTAAAGAAGACATTATTTTTTTTAATTTGAAATCATAATTATAATTTTTATATTGAAAGAGTTTCAGTCATTTATGAATCAGTAAAATCACTCCATAACGGCCAGTCTAGTTAAAATAATATTTGTACGCAATAAAATCAAAATTTTTGTCTAACTAAAAGTAATTTACTGGAGATATTATTTATTCTTGATTATCGTATGATTATTATTATAGCAGCTTTCGAAGGTTTTGAATTGACCAACCTATACAAATAAATCTTTTTAACAACATGGAGTAATAAAGCTAAAGGAATAATAAGCATAATAAAGCTGGAATTTTTTTTTTATCAAAACGTACAGAATAATATGCTTATCTACCAGTAAGACCACAAAATGTTTAATTTGAATATTGTTTTTGCCAGGTGCTATAATTAATCATCCGCCCTACACAAACTGTTGTTAAATGCTTTCATGTGGGAAATTTGAGCAATAAAAACAGCTCACTTCATGCAAATAAATAAATTTTCTGTTTTGTTGGTATCACTTGGTGGTATTTCCGCCTACAGCTGATTTGCAAATGTCAGTAACCTATGTTGTGTTGATTATGTGCGAAAATCTCCAATACCAACAATTTATTTTACTTCGCCACAGGTGGGATACGGTTTTCCGCATTTCGTATGATACATGAAATGATGGTATAAACGTGTACGTAAATGTTCACGATGTTGCAGCATAACTAAAGCATGAATGCATCGAATAAATGAACCTTGCATCTCACTTCGTTAGCTTGGAATAACCTCTAATTTGTTGCTTGGTTCTTTTCAAAATCATTGAACTTATATAAACTGAGGATATTTATATTTTAGGATTGTGCACACTTTATAAGCTGATTAGAATTATACTATTTCTTTCAAAAAGCAATTTTTACTAGTTCATTTGCAGATACTCTAATTTTAAAATAGAATAAATTACCAACGCTCATTATAACTGTATATAATGGAGAAATTAAAATCCTAAAAATATGTGACAAATAAACAGAAAAATTACGCTGTGTTTGGGTTTATTCTGAAGCAACCAGTAACTTTCCCATGTTTATTGATGAATACGTCCACATTTTCTTGCATAAGAAATTATCCTCTTTATGCAATAATGCACCAACATAAATTACGAATTTTTAATTTCCCTGTCCTAAATATTCTTTATTGTTGTTTTGTTTGTATTGAATCATCAATATAATAAAACATCACAATTTCCTGTTTGCAATAATTACAAAAAATCTTCACTAAGGTTTAGTTTTGTATTCACTTCAGCATACAGTAGCTCTAACGTATTCAATAGACATCCTCATAATATTTCATAAGTGCTTATCTCCCGTTCTTTTATATGGTGTCCAATCATCGAATGACTTGCGGATTTATTATTAATGATGAGGACCAATAGTGCCGTTCGAATTACGAAACCGGTTGATAAGTTTAATGCGATTTATTAGCACCCCCTTTCGATACATCAGTCGAAGGTGGGGATTCGTGATTAGATCTAGGAAATTTGTGTACCGTTTGGCACTTCTGAAAAACATGAATTCCAAAATTTTATTAATTGAAAAGTTTCTTGTATTTAAGATTATAGAATAACTAAAACGGATTCTAGTTTAGTGTAATTTATTCTTATTCAAATGCAAGTACGGTATTCAGAAAATCACGGGGAGGATACTGTCATGGGGAGGATACGGGGATGTTAATACTGTAACCTCGGTAACCTAAGTCAGTCTGGGCCATAGTTTTCTATAGAACTTCTAGCCTATATGTCATCTACATTTCACTTCCTTTGTTTACTATACAACTCGAGGTCCATTCCATTATACAAACTAGGAAAACTAGGTTCCCTTTTGATTTAAATTTCGAAAAAACATGAAAGGGTTAGTTGATATTATAGTATCGTCAATTACACATTAAGTAATGAAGATAACAAAGCTATTTGAAAATCTAAAAATGTACTTTTAGTGGACTTTTAACGTTTTGAGATATAACTCTATAACCGATGTCTGGTAAAGAATGTTGTGATAATGATATTCTCTCACTTCTGTTTGGTATGCAACCGCTTGTGAAACTATTCCGGTGTTTATGATATGATTACCAAATGCGTTTTTATAATTTATTTGATCATTTTTAGCGGCTTTACGGTCTGAAAGATAAGCGGAAGGAATTTTTCCATCATCGGAGAGTGTTGCTCTCTCCATAATACAGTACACATACAACTTCATTTTTATACCATCTGCTGAGTTTTTTTCTCCCTTCATATATAAATCCTATTCTTTTTTTCTCACCCCCTCTGGAGTCTGTGTATACCCTCCAAATCAGCTACTAAATTGTATAAAAAGATACAAAATCATGCTGAACGCCAGAATACAATTCCATAAAAAGAGAGACCTCCCCTTCGACTAATATTTTGGGGTTTTCTCAGCATGGACCAAAACTAAGGGGGAAGGGGAATGAAGTAGCCTCAAGTTATTAAATATAAGGGGGTGATTCTATAGTATGTGTCATGTGTTCATTGTACGGCTTAGCAGAATATACAAATAAACTTGATACGTACTAGCTGATACTACTGAAACTAGAAAACTACACTTCTAATAGATTTATTTTATGAGTGTTAACTGCCGTTAATATTATTCTACTTTTATTAGCTATGATATATCGAAACAGCAAAAAGGCACAGAAATATGAAAATTGATTGATAGATTTTCGGAGATTCAGTGGCTTTCCTTGATAATAATTCATCTTCAAAAATATGGATTAGACCAATTCAAAACACAATAAAATACTGGATTGACGTTTCGTTTGCTATATTACTTCCCTTTCTCAACATATTGTTTTTTGAGAATGTTTGTATGATAATATAGCAAACGAAACGTCAATTCAGTATTTTATTGTGTTTTGAATTGGTCTAATCCATATTTTTGAAGATGAATTATTATGAAAATTGATTATTGTAAACTAATCAACAATATTTTTTGTTATCCTGTATTAGCCAGTAAAAGTAGTACTTGAATACTGTCATACCGTATTTCCTACTCCTACAATAAAACAGCTTTCTTTTTAACCCCTTTGATTATATAATTAATTCTAATTCAAGTGTAAGTTTAAAATTTGGAGGGTGGGCGTTATTTTCATCAAAAATAAATTAATAACATGGAAGGAAGATTTAATGGTAGTCAATTGAGGAAAATGTTTAACGAAATAAGCTGTCTCATTCCCTATCATTATAGCATAAATTAAAAGCAAAATGAGGCATGAGTTGAATCCAATAATAGTAATTTGTACTAACCTTATTTTTCTTGAATAATATAGAGGTTAATTATTATTTATTACTGAGACCTATGTTTTCCTGTGCTTATTTTTTTCTTTACTAGAGACACCAAACCTTGGAGCAATTTCTTCTTTATATTTAAAGGCTGAAAAAGTTAATCTTGAACAGTGTTATGAATTTCAACGAACGTGTAAAGACTTCGTAAACCACTCAAAAAGTAAAAAAATGCTTTAAACAGCATTGATTTGTTGAATAATTAGAAAGATACTTTGTAAACTAAATATTCAATTTCGTCACTGAGCCAAAAAATTCCAAAATAATTTTAATTCTTTCTTTGACTGGAGTCTTATTCAAAAATGTATACTTTCAATATTGACAAAATATTGTCAATACGACATTCTCCCCCTTCTGCCCATTAATAATCCACTTTCTTCCGTCCACTTTGAGTGATCAATAGCAATTATTTCCTCTGGTTAACTCCACTATAGCAACCATCCCCTGGTGTCAAAATACCCCTTCATTGTAAGAAATATGACCTTTTTAGGATGGGTCCTTTGGGCAACACTTAAAAAACGCCCTCCCGGTGCTGCGTGGAAGAAGGGTCGGCGCCATCCGGAGATTTTTGACGAAATAGGGAAGAGGATGTTTGAAAAGGGCTCTAGAAGCTGTTTGAAAAATGGTTATTTGCTGGGGTTGTGGTTTTTTAGTTAGCGAAATTGTCGGGTTCTGTTGTGGAAATTGTAGGTTTGGAGTAATTGAAATTAGCTTTGGTGGTAGGGGGTCAGGGATAATTATCTTTTATGGGTTTTTGTAATTCTTTAAAGGGTTCTTTAAGTCATTTAAAATTACCACTGTTTAGGAGTTTGTCCTTTTATAGAAATAGGTCTAAGAATTGCTTTGACCTATGATTATTTAAAGGGGTATTTTTTTCCTGCGGGAAGCTATCTTTTCCAACACAGCTTAGCGGTCTCTTAGGAAAGCGAATACAATGGAGAGCAAAGAAAATTAAACGGGATCTGTGTGTTGGAAAAGATGGCTTCCCGCTGTAAAAAATACAGGTTTAACAATAAATTTACCATGTTCATGTATTAATATTCAATTGTAGTTTTCCACAAACTATAATATGTTGAAAAAAGTATGTAGAAGACGAGTTATTATCACTGAAGTACAAAACTTACTGAAACCATCACAGAAGATGTCTTGCCTGCTGCATATTCTGAAATCTATACTGCAGACTTCAATCTGAAATGAAACATCATTATAATTTATGGATTGTTTAATTCTAAATAAACCTATGACATCATGTTTTAATTTCTTCAAAAGGTGAAAGATTTAGTTTCTTTGAACATAAGATAAATCATTATCAAAAGAACCTGCAAATCTAATAATTATTTTCTCTTCTTTTCAGGTAAGAATTCCTCCACGACTAACTAGAAGCAGTTTGAATGGGATAAGGTCAGACACTCTCGATAGTCATTATTTTGATAGTCAGTTTCAATTCTCATAGTTCTTACAAGAGATAAGTGCGGAGAGACGAAATATAACATTATTGTCTATGATTGTTTTGCTATTATTTTTAGTATTAAACCAACTTTCACGACATGCCGTTTCATAGTTGCAAATCGAAAGATTCGCCGACCAATCTTTCGGAGACTATTGCTTTTAATATCTCAGCTCTTAATTTTTATTCTATTTGAAGAGAGGGAGTGGACAGAGAACGCGTGACCAAATGTGCAATTAACAAACCTTCTTTTAATACTTTATGATACATGTGACTTTTTATTCTCCACTAAAGAGACGAACCAAATATTTGCCAACACTGACTCACAGTGTACAATATGCTATTACAATACTTGACAGATTTATGTGCTTGGGAAAAGTAATTTTCCACGGAACAATTATTTCTCAAGTACAGCCAAGCAGTGATCTAAAAAGTGCAAGTATAATAAGCGGTTTCAATTCAGCACCGGAAAGGGGTGGCATCGCAGGGTGTCCCTCAAGGAAGACACGTGTGATCTACTCTTGTACTGCACTTTATTAATACGGATATGAGGATTAAGTGCTTTTTGCTGTCCTATTCATAGATGGGCTTTCTCTCTAGGGTTCATTTTAATTTGAAGGACAATGAGAAGTTAAAAAGTCCCATTGTGTAATTTTATTTCGTTAAGTCGGTAACATTATTTTGTCAGTTGGTCTTTTGGCTTGTAGAACTGCTAGATGCTTTGTTTCTGTAGCTCGAAAACTGTTTATCTGAATTATTTTTTGTCATTTGAAAATCTGTGGAAGTGTTTTTACCTCCTAAATTATCGTCATTTAATATTTTTCATTTGTTGGACTAATTAATTCTCTTAAAATAGAATATAGAATGTTTTCTTTTTTGAAGCAGACTCTCAATTGAGCTATTGAAAATGTATAATCTTTCCATTATTAGTAAAATATTTTACTTCAACTATCACATACCACCTATATCGTAGAACCGTCCCCTCCTATTATTGCGATAGAATCAACAATGCTTTTAACCTGTATAACAGTCATTAACTACTATTAGTGAGTTAGAAGGGAAAATTAACTTTGATCTGATTCAAAATTTTCAAGCACGAAATTCTAATTTAAATAATCAACCCTTTTTAAAGATCTTGTAAAAACAACTTTTCACTTTCTAGGTTAATGTAATGAAAGGTTTAAAACAGTGTAGGATATTCAAAAATATTAGCAGCAATACCCAATTGATTTGATTTGATCTATGCTGTTATTTACTTTCGTTTATAATATTTACGTTGGACTTGCGCGTAGGGTATACTATTTCAATGACTTATTCTACTGTATCGTTTTACACAAGTTAGTGTTAATTTGATTATTAGATAAAACTCAGATCCAAGTTTTTGTTATTATTTTTAAATACAAAAATGTACATTTTCTTTTTATTGACGAGTTAGAGCTTTTTAAACGTAGAATAAGTTAAAAAATCGTTTCACTGAAGAGAAGTCTTTGGCAAACATTTTAAACTCTTCGAACCATGCGTGCAGCGATTATTCCTTGCTGGCAGCAGATTTAACATTTCCATAATTCTTGCTATCTTACACCGTGCCATTGGCCATAAACTCCAGCAGTATAATAACTCGGTTGAGGTACTTTACTACACACCTAGGGACGAGTAATTTCCATACTCTTTGTTTCCTTTAATTAAATTACGGTTGAGTAATATATAACACAAGTAACGGTACTTTTTATCAGGAAACGTTTTCTTTATCTGGTTGAAGATGTATCCATCAGGGAAATGTTGGCGAGTGACAGCAGGAAGGTACATGATATTATAATAGGGGATCTGTTCGAGGGGTGTGTAAAGTCAGTTGTACAATTTGACCGAATACATGAGAATTGAGAACTCACCACGGAAAGTAAACAGAATCTGAATCGTTCGAAATATTTTGAAATAAGCGTAGAAACCATAGTTGCAAAGTCCCAGAGATTGTGTACTACGTTCGTCGTTCGGAGTTTTACTTCTCTTCTGTTGCATAGCTTATATTTTATGTAGACTGTCTTTGCTAAGGCATTACAAAGTCTTCCAAAGTTATGATTTCTGTGGAAGTAAAAGTTGCAATTCGTTCTCATCTCGGGAAAGACTAGAGCGTGGCACGAGAACATCATCAGCAATCTCGATTTTGCATGATCACGTCTCCTTCACCTCTCGACTTCACGATAAATTTACTCGTTTCCAGATTTTCGTTGTGAAAGAAATTGTCATCAAGTTCTACCATAACAATATGGAAGATTGCTACAAATGATCGTTGTATTATCAGTGAAAAATAGTCGTCTGTACTGGATAATCTTCTTTCGTTCTCGTCTCGTCCAAAATCGTAATGTGTTCCGAAGTCACATTATATTTCGGGAAATCAGCTATCCATAATTTCTCGAAGTGAGTAACCCCTCAGGAACAGACGAGTAACTCCAAACGTAAACACGGATTGCGTGTAATTAATATATGCATAGGAGATTCTGAGGTAGACGAATTGCTTGGGGGCGAATATTGCTATGGAATATACCGTGCTGGAGACGAGAGTGTAAATCATGAGGAAACTGAAAGTAGGATGTTTTTGGATGAGAGTGAATATACTCAAGGTCTATCAAGGAGTTATAGGTGTTGAAAACTAATTAGGATCACAGTTGTATATCTTCCCGTATAAATTACCTACTACTCGAATGTTTCTAGCTATTCTTTTATGGTAATTTGAGACTTTGGAATGGTAATGTGAATTTGGACCATTGTTTTGAAAATAGATTGTTGGAAATTTATCATCAGGTGAATAGCAACAGACATTTTTATGTTAATTTTTGTCTGTTGAAAATTAATCTTCTTAGGAAGTCATTAATGCATGATATTATTAGTTCTTTCGTCTTTATATCCAGTATTCTTAATCGAAATCAGCAGCAAAGTCAATTCCAAAATTCTCCATACATTCATTAAATGCCGGAACTTGCATGATTTTTTTTGTTTGAATTATGTAGGCCTGGATTGATAACACAGTAACAAAATAAAGGTAAATGTCATTACTCTTGACGTAGTTTGAAACAGATAGACCAATTCAATGGAACTTACTATAAAAACTTTTTTGCATATTATATAGCAAAAAGAACTTTAAAAGCAACGTGCAAGCTGTATGCTAAAATATATTACACGAGATTTAATATTACTGTATTGTGGTTAACGGTACACAGATGAAGTGTCCGGTAATAAAAAATAAATTGATTATTTTGGGCGTGTGAAACTTCATATTTGAACTTTTTACGAGTGCACTCCACTATATAATTATGAAATTGCTGATTTATGTAAACGTAATGAAATAAAATCGCGTACCTAGTGTAATTTCTTTTTGACGTGACAGCAGCTCCTTTACTTTAATTTTTCTGCCCACCAGCAATAATATTTGCAACGGTTTGTGTTTGCCCCGGGCTTAATCAGCGTGTACTCTTTAGTTTAACAAACATTAACATGGGCGTCGTCAAAAAGGATATGAACTTTCATGCTTTTTGTTCAATGTTGTATAGAGTGATTTACGTTTGGGGAAGCAGTGTAACAAAATTCGATTCGGATAGGCCTATACATTGATTATACAATATTTTAGTATTGATCTAAAAAGAAAATATTTCATTATAGCGTTAGGTTACTCCTGATTTGTAACTCGTATTTTTCTAAATTTTCAATTAAGGTTACTTCAGACAGACTGCTTTTCTACGAATAATCATCATAAAGTTGATTGAGAGAATAAGATAAGATCTATGAGACCGAAAATAGCATTTAAAAAAAAAAGAGTGATGACAAATTCCTCTTTTTCAACAACTTTTATAAGCCAGCATATTTACTGCCTTACTGGGAATAGTCGCAATTACGCAGTCGTGTAAAATCTCTAAGCTATTCCACTACACTACCAGACTCTTATAAAAATTACCCTTCCCAAAGTGTGTTTTTTCTACGATATATTATAAGTTATGTATAAAAAATAAAAACAACGGAATTTGGAAACCGTGATAATCATATAATAAAACATATACATAAGCAATTGTTACTATAAATAAGAAACTTCTCGCTTTAAAGTCTTAATTAGGACTGGCATACGAATCTCCCAATATTAATTTTATCATTTCATTGATTTGACGAAATAGTTATTTAGAGACAAACAAATTTCCTTGTATTTGTTGAGATAGAAACCCATTGAAGATGTTTAATCCTCCTATTTTCTACGCCACTGTATCATGATACACATGAGTGTCATGTAAATTACGGAAGTTACGTTTAAACCCACCCAACTCGTGTTCTAATGTGAAATGAATGAGTGCCAATATTTCAACCACTGGAATATAAACATTCAAACAGGTGGAGTAACTTTTATTGCCCCCAACGTACTCGTAGTACTATAGCATGATCTTGTCTCATCTCGACTGCTTTATAATAATTGTTCACTGCTGGGAGGATTCGCACAAGCAGGAAATTATTGGAGATCTTTGTCTAACAGAAGTGCGAGGAAATGTATTACCATATTTTATCGTAGTCTTATTTTTTCGTGGATTCGAGACGGTTGTCTGCAGAAAGTGCTCGTGGTGATTGCAGCTTTTTTATTCGTAACAGAGTCCATACAGCAAATATTGCAATCGGAAAAATAACTTTTTATGACGGAAGTTGCAAATTTTTGAGGAACTAACTCGTATTATTAGGAGTCGACTTAGTTTTTCGATTTTACAAAAATTACAATGTATCAAACTATCAATGATTTGTTAAATTCAGTATCAGATGGACAATGAGAAATTATTGTATAGAAATGACGTTAAAAGGAACACGCATGCAAGAATATTTACCATTATTAAAAGATTGTTATATTTCCATTTATTTCCTCATATTTTCAGAATAAAGAAACTTGGGCGGTTTTTAACGTAAAATAAACTTTTACATTTACAAGAAAACTGATCCGTTACGTTAGTATACTAACTAAGTATACTTAATTCCTTAAATTGAAAAAGATTTATTGACTTTTCTGTTTTACAAGATAAGCTGTAATACCAATCCAAAGACCCATTATTATCAAACTAATACTATTTAGATAAATCTACGTCGATAAACAAGAAATGAAACAACTAATACCAACTTGTTCAATCTCATTATCGTTACCTTAATCACTCTTAAATCGATCGTAACTTGTGATCAGCACAGATACGTTCATTAAACTCACTGATCATTACACATTCAATCGTTAAGCTTACTGAAGGATGACTATTTACGAAGTAAATACTCTCATTGATGAATTTCAAACCAGATATTCAACTTGTACGCAAAAGTGGATCATATACTGGATAAGATTGTATATTGTGACCGGTAGCCTGTATGATATAGTGAGTATAGGTAGACAGGATGCTGTAGTTTTATGCATCAGAAGGCTGCAGAGGAAAGTAGAAAGACCGGAACAGTAAGGGGAATGAAGGGAGTGGGAATAAAAGTAAACAAACATATAAGTTAGATTGGTTTCGTCATTGCGTATATCATAAAGAATATGATTATGCGATAATATTCTTCGCCGATCAATATTACATACTGCGATATCGAGAATTAAAAATCCAGTTTACTTTTAGCTGTTATTTTCGAATATTTTCAGAAGCATCAATGAATAATTTTTATAAAATCGATCTCTACTTTTATTTTACCTATTCTGTTTTTATATTGTTATAAATTTACACGGAAATGGGAAAATATAATAATGTAATTTGCTGTTGAAGTAACTTCAGAACTCTAAATTTTCTTTTGTTACTCAATTATTTTGACATCTGGTTGATTAATAAGAGCTAAATGCTAATTTTAATTAAAATGGTTGAATTTGTTAAATATAGTATTGTGAGGTCAAACTTCATAAATCAAGGCAAATGATTTAATTAATCATCAACTGCTTTGTGTTCATATCAAAAACTAATCAATGCATTGCAAATAATGTTGACTTCCGTATTTAATTAGTTTTGAAATTTAATCATAACCTGTATGTTGGTAACACGCAATAACGCAATGTTGATTTTGGATAGTTGAATACTTAATCTAACCTTATGTGAAACGAAATTATTTGATTTAAAAACTACACAAAGCACTTCATATTTGTGTATTGCATACCGCTGAATATATAACAAAAGACAAAAATTATATTGTCATGCACTGATAGATTAAATCTACATTTAAGCATAGAAAACATGCTGTTATTTTGAAATAATGCAAAATCAGAACAGAATAAAATCTGTAAAGAAACTCATCCCATGTTTTTTTTCTTTCTTGCGGTAAAGAATCTTTCGTCTTCTGTTCTGAAAATATTTTTTCCTCTTTATCTATTCGTCATTCTCTAATGCCTTGGAAAATTCTTCGGAGTTCCACATGAATGTCTGACAAGATGAAACACTTTTTTCATCTTGGCAAATGACTTCAATTCTGCGAACAAAAACATTGCTTCTTATTTTTTTGTATATAGTCGGTTCTTTCTGTTTGTATCAAAGTAATAAGATGAATAAGATTGACTGAACAACAGATGCTGGCCTTGGAAAAAATTGTTTTGGCATTCTTCAGATTACTTTTGGAGAATTGAAATCAGGGATAAGAAAGATTTCTGATTTGGCTAATTATAGTATTGTACTCTTGTTGTTACTATATGAATTCATCCAGCTTTTCTTTTAAATTAGTATAATCTGAAAAATATTTTTTATCGTAACTGCGTATTTGACGAGCAAACAGATGTACAAAATATTATGAATCATGCTAAGCATGCAGATAATATATTTTATATATAGTTATGTTATCGATAAGTTCAAATGACATATGTTTGTTAAATGTACACAGTGCATATTGCTCTGATTTGCATGACTTATCTGCAAAGGTACATAATATCACCAATAAACATTTAGACTTTTAGGAATAGTTTATACTTAGGGAGCTTAACACCATTGGTGGTATTACTGACAATATTTTTATATAGGTTATTTGCGTATCGCTGAAAATAATTATTGTACGACAGTGTGTTTACTTGAAGTATTAAATAAGTTTGGATTTGTTACTGTATATAATTACTGTATTTCATATTTTACTGTATTACTGTATGTTACTTATACTGTATTTCATATTTTGAATCATTTACCTGAAAATATCAA
>JAQIWE010002596.1:0-12949 GCA_034698565.1 Campodea plusiochaeta | reverse complement strand
CTAAAAACGGTATACCGGTATCCCGGTATTACAGTATTTGAATACCGAAATACCGGTATTGAAAAAACACTCCGGTATTGCAAGCCCTAATCTTTAGTCATTTCTACTGAAGAAAAATATAAAACTATTTTATTTTATTTATTTATTTCATAGCACTGATAACAGGTATAGGCCTATATTTGCAAGATTTGAAATGCTGAAAATTATGTTTTGAATATTTCACAACTTTTCCATAGATTTTCGTAGTACCATGCAACAATAATAAATATTTGACTTTTTAAGTATAAGTTACCAAGATTGAAAATTTTGTTATAAAAATATTATATTAGACTAATTGATCTTTAAGTTGAAAGGTTTGGGATATTTAGTCACCAATGAATAGATAGCGTAAGACAGTTGTTTCGGCTCTTAAAGGCTCTTCAGTTATAGGCCTACTTGTCCGAGGATTGATATGACACTATGTGTATCACTCATCATTTCTGTTTTATCTATTGTTTTATCTATTGTTTTATCTATCTATTGAATATGAATATGACACTATATGAATGTACACTATATGAATATACATATATGCACTATATATACACTATATGAATATGATGACACTATAATTATGTGTATCACTCATCATTCCAGCTTCACAATGTTTTTCTAACATTGTAAAACAGGAATGATGAGTGATACACATCTTGTCATATCAATCCTTGGACAAGTATATAACTGAAGAGTCTTTAAGAGGCGAAACAGCTGTCTTATACCATCATGTCTATTCCTTGGTGATTATGAATGCCCCAAACCTTTCAACTTAACAAATTAAGTCACTATACTTTCTATCTAAAATGCTCTTTATTTGCAAACCTCTATAACAATTTAATAATATAATATTATCATATTTCATTTCCAAAAATAACATCTTTGATCGAACTTGTAAAGCTTTCTGAATCCATGATATTCCATGTCACAGTGATATAGAAATCCCCTTAATCTTTTAGAACAAAATCCAATAATGGGAATATGAAATCCGTTCTCTATACTTCAGAGTGTAGTATAATGTATGAATGAAATATATTGTGGATCACACCCAATTATATTATGAGGAGAATGAGAAAGGGCTTTTTATACTGTATCTAGGAAGGACAGGAAGGGAAAGTATTAGTAGTGAGACATGGAGTGGCGAAAATAATCAACTGAGAGAAGGGTTTAGTGCGCTTGGTTTTACAAAAAATAATTTGATGTTTCAGAAAAGTGCGGGAGCTTTGCAAAGTTTCTTCAAGTTTGCCATATTGGTAAATTGCCGAACGAAAAACATAAGGAATTACATTCATAAACAGAAGGAATTAGATTCATAAACATAAAAATTACATTCATAAACATAAGGAATTAGATTCATAAACATAAGGAATTTTAAAATTTCTCCATAAGAAATTTTAATTTAAATAAAATTATAATTATTCGGCAATCGTTTTTTTAAATATCTAAATAAAAACATGACAATGAAGTATTTAAGGAAGTAAAATTTTATTTTATTAAAACTGAAATGTAACATTATAAGGAACTATATATTAGAGTTCAAAAGTCTGTTTAGATACCATACGGTACCATACCAAGATTGTTAATGTGCTACATTTTTCCAGGCAAATAATGTGTAAAACCACTGTTATGCTATCTAGAACAATTTAAGAGCGCTCTACCTAAAATAAAAATTCAGTGAGGCCGAAATTTGTATTACTCACCAGGTAAGGCCGCAAATCGGTATTTTTATTTTGGATTGCATTCGTTATAATAATATTCAAATATATTTGTGAAAAATCCCCTGATTAATATATACAAAGCTACAGAGACAAAAAGTTCCGTTTTTAATACTGATTATAATTTAACAATTGATAGGAGATTAAAAACAAATATCATTTTGGATTATACATGTAAAACAACATTCTTCTATATTTTCATTATGATGTCATTAATGTATCATGCCAATGATTGAAAAAATAATTAAAATTCGTCATCACATTTTTTGCCTTAAATCAACTACTAAATATTTTATTTAAATACTAATTAAGAATTTAGGAAGATATGAAAAATAAAAAACTTGATCCTGAATCCAATTATACCAAACACTACATAATTGCTTAAAAATAGCATTAAAATTGTATTACATTTAACATGGGATTCCCTATGCTGAAACCCAATGTTGATTCAGGGCGAAGGACTCTTAATCACAAACGTTTCATTTATTTAACATTATTTATTCAATTTTATTCAACATTGACTTGTTTTGAAATTAGACTGATTTTACTTTTGATAATTTATCACAATTACGGTTACTCTTTCAACCCAAAAGTATCTAGTACCATTCATGGGTTTATATAAATGAGAATGCATATAGATTATACCACTCTTTCCTATATAGGTGAAGGCAGTCCCCCGTTTGTGGGATCAAGGGTACTAAACCGCCAGACTGTTGAATCCTATATGGTTCTCTAATATTCAGTATAATATAATAACCTCTGATATTTAAAAAATTAACTTGTAAGATTTGCCCAAATTTCTTTAAATTAAATATTAACAATATGATGGTAGAAATTTGGAAAAATATTATTTTTAAATTATTTCAATAGAGTCATAATATAAATTAAGAACAAGAAAAATTTCGGCTTCTCGGGGAGACATTTCATTTATATAATGGTGAAAATATATTTATAAATTATATTGTACTCTTGTTTCTCAAAATATTAAATTTTGTTGATATTAATATTTCTTTCTCTTTTTTCAGGTAATAAGCGGTGTAAAGCCCCAGCAGCAGAAATGTCAATTGTTAAGGTCAGAATCATGAAAATTAAATAGAAATGTCTTGAGGGTTTCAGTAGTATTTTATCCAATTTTAAAGATAAAAAGTGTAATTGCTTCTACCTTCTAGTTGTCTAGACTAGTTTGCAGAACAGTTTTACAGAATTCTTAAACATGCAAACAGAAGAAACAGATGTTCAGCGAAATTTATCTGTTTTGAATTTAGACATTTCGCTTTTTCGTTGTTTTAATAATAAAACGGTTTGCATTTTGAGAAAGACGGCATATTATATATCAATAATTGCATTTCTGAACGAAAATTTGATTTTTTTTATTACAATCGCTGAAAAAATGTCAAAAATCAGTCACACTACTTGAAATTTTTTGTTTAATAAAAATTTGTATAGAAAATAAAAATTACAGATATTTTTTAAATAAAAATTTAAGATTTTTTAAAAACAAAAATTTGCGCTTAAAAAACAACAACAATATAGGTATAAAATTTAACAATTCAGAGCAGTAGATTAGAAAAACTTATCCAATTTACGAAATTACAAAAATTTGAAACCTCTTAGAAGAAAATCCCTCAACCATTTATCCCCGTCCAAAACATTACCATCCCACCTTTTCCAAGACGAAAAAAAAAATCCTTCCCAAAGCAGCAACAACCTTTTAAAATGTAGTGCGAATCATCCCACCCCTCCACTCCCCCCTCCTCTCTTTTTTTCGCAAAATTACGTCACCATCAATTCGCATGTTGTTGACCTTGAGTTTCCTTCCTATATTATATTGTTATTTTACATTCACAACAAGAGGGACTGACCTTCCGTATTCCGTGGGTTACCGTTACCAAACATTATTGTGTTATAGTAACATGGTAACTTAGTTAGGAATAATGTAGATTAGGGATGTGGGAATTGTTTTTAATTTTTACTTTTTTGAATACTTTTTTATTTTCACTTTTTAGTGAAAGTTTAAAAAATTTATTTTAACTTTTTTAAATATTTTTTTAATTTATGTTCCCTTTTTAATTCTTTTTTTTTAACTTTTTTTTAATATGTGATTTTTTAAGAAAATTTTGGTAATGAAGTATTTTTTTTGTGTGTGTGCTGTCTGTCCTTACACGCGTTTAACACCTTTTACCTAAAATAACTTGAACTAAAACTTGCTTTACTGATACTGGGCATTACCAAAGCTTTCTCAAATCCTTTGCCTTTTTTTAGGTATTATCATGTTAATATTAAGATGGTTTTACCCTTAGCAGTCCATACAACAATAAATACACAAATAAAATTTAGGGCAGATAATTTTGGGAGAAAATTATATATAAAAAAATATTTGTATATTTATTGTTGTATCGACTGCTAAGGGTAAAACCATCTTAATATTAACATTGTATATTGTCCGCCGTTGCCTTCTCTAAATATTAGATATTATCATTTTTTTTTTTGGTAGATATTTTCACTTGTTATCAATATTTTCATATGATTTCAATCAAATTTATACTATTCTCCAGCTTAATCAAGTTTTCTTCTACTTTACGGCAGGAATCCGTAAAACATTGTACAGGAATTCCATATTTCATGCCTTAACATTGAATCGCAAATGTTCTAGCAAATGGCAAATTAATAAAATTATTTAAAGAGTAGAATAATAAATATATTTTCCCTAACAAAGAGCTTTATTTGAATTTTAATTAATCGAATAAAGCGATGATATTCATACTTTTGGAAAAACCAAATAAAGCTGCACAGTTATAATTATTCTTCCAGGGCCTGTCATTGTAATACTCTGGTTTGCATTGATGCTGATGGCCTTATACTCGAGAATATATTGCGCAAACTGACGTGAAGTATTATACAATTTATTAACGAACATTATTATGGTATTCTGATGTATGCATGAGTTGAAAAAAAAAAAAAAAAAGAAATAAAAAACGTTCTAGCAGCAGCAGACTTAAAGGGTTACCTGCAGATAATGAATTTCCGGTTTTCGGTGATTTTCTTCTTGACGTTTTTTGACCCAACGGATCAAGAGATATTTCTGTTTATATAGTCGGTAGATTTTCCACAAGGTAGCACAAATCTACCTGCTCAATTTCGCCGCTTTTCGAATAATACAAATTATTTGCTGAAAAATACATATCAGAACATATATATCTAAGTAGTAGCAAAATTGGCTTAAAAATAGTGCAAATTAATCATTTTATTCATATATCAGCAGTTGCTCTGATACCTTAAAGCTTATTTACTTGCATTTTCTAAGTTGAATATCTCAACAACGTCATGCTGAAAAATATTACAGGTTTAATATGAGGTCTCCTGTTAAATAGTTAACACCATTTTTTTATTCTTAAAACTAACGCGGTATTGAAAATTAATTGTGATTTTTCTGCAATATCAGAAGCTGAGTTTAAATTAACTACAATTCTACCGGTGATTTTTGGGAGGTAAGAAAATAATACGAGTTATTTATATCAAGAAGACTTATATTATGTTATAATATCAGAAAAGTCAATTTAGCTCCAGGTAACCCTTTAAAAAAGAAAAAGTTTATTGTCAAAAGTTCACCAAAAAAGAAAAAAAAGTTATCTTTTCCATGAATTAAAATAACAATTGTAATGTCAAATAAAGGAATTAAATAAATATACGACAGCAGTTTATACAATAACTTGTACTTGTATATGAAAATGAACATTGTATTTCAGATATAATGTACTGAATTATGTATATTACATTGAATATGCATGTTACATTGAAAATAGTAAATATTGTGAGACAATGACATATTGAGGAATATTGTTTTTGTTCTTGACAGATTTCCACCAAAATAAATAATAAATAAATATAAAGAGAAAAACTTATGAATATGGAGAAGAATAGATAACAATAAAGGAATGAACACGTTTTCTTGACCGTCGATAATAAATGTGCGATACTCGCAAGCAGATGTTTTCTCCATTTCGGTGTCGTGAATTGATCAGAGTTGAAGCAATCCTGTAATATCTATATCAGATTAATTTCAACTGTATATGAATTGAGTACAGGAAGTGTTACTTGCAGCTAAATTGACTTTTCTGATATTATAACATAATATTAGTCTTCTTGCATAACTCATTATTTTTCTTACCTCACAAAAATCACCGGTTTGTGGAGATATTCACCTTAGAAAATGCAAGAAAATAAGCTGTAAGGCTGCGGAGAAAGCGTGGCCCAAAACAAGACAACCACTGTTATATAAATAAAATGATTAATTTGGATTATTTTTAAGTAAGTTTTGCTGCTACTTAATAGATATGTGTTTTTCAACGGATAATTTGCATATCTTCGCAATCTTGGTCAAATCTGACAATATTAACCATAGCACATGTCACAATCATAATAGACCATTTTGTATTTAAATTGATATTGTGAGATTTGCTATAGTATTTCCTTTGCTGAATTTAATGTTGAATAATTCACAATATCTAAAATATAATAATGTATTAAAATTATTCCATACATTATTTTAATATTTATATTTCTACTTGCATAATCTATACGAGGAAGTTCCCATGTTAGGTTTTTGAACAGATGTCTCTTAATTGCCTATGAAGACCATAAGGAATAATTTTTTTTAAAGGTTAATGAATTCAGATATATTTTAAAACAGCTGAGGTCAATTTTGGAATATTATTTTATTGAAATTAAATATTTTAGTTCCGTATGTTGAGTTATTTTTATAAAAGCAATTATTTATAAATATGTGAATTTCCGTGTTTTTTTAATTCGATTATAGATTTATCATGGCGTAATATAATAATTTATTTTTAATTATTTTGTAATAAAGTTGTTCCGGCGTTTGGTTATATTTAATTATCAATTATTTTTAGATAATTTTGAGTGGTCATCGTAATAACTATAATATGGCAGCAGATATTTCTGTGCAAGTTCAAAATTAAAACCAGTTTAGTATCTGAATTTTTCTTTTTTAGAAAATAATTTTTGCAATAATACGCGAAGCAAATTAAATAAACCTCGACTCACATTAGGTTTATATGAAACAATATTTTTAAAATCATTTTTGATAATTCAACTTAATTATGAAAAACAATAACAACAAATTTTTATTATTTCCAGTTTCAATTTATTGATGAATCCATATAAAATTTAAAAAAATCTTGCGATTTATTAATATCATATTTTAATTTTATTTTAAGTAATAGTTTTTTTTTTTCATTTTGCCTTATTTGTTTAATATGTTAGAGAAAATAAAGCTTCTAGTTTCTAGGTTAATTTACCAATTCCTATTTTGCACCATGCAATTAAAAAAAACATTATACAACATATGTAAACTGTAAACGTAAAAATATTACCCAACTACAGAAATAGTGAAGCTGTATACTGGGACAATATATCTGATTCCATGCGTATAAATTCAACATAATAATTTGAAAACAATCTCTGTTAGTACAATATATCCTACGTTAATATTAAGATGGTTTTACCCCTAGCGGTTGATATAACAACAATAAATACACAAATAAAAATTTGGCCAGATGTGGGAATCAAACCCGACTCCTCTCGATTTCCAGGTGAGCGCCTTAGCCACTTGTCCAACCTACCACACCATTTTAATCATGCTTTAAAGTTGTATCTAAGCCACTTTCCCAATAGTGAAATACTATGTGTATACGAAAGCTAAGGGAAGGACTATATACTGCCAATAACCCATCAATTTAAATGTTAATATTTAGAGAAGGCAAAACCATCTTAATATTAATTAAACCATCTAAATATTAACATTGTACATTGTCCCCCTTCGCCTTCTCTAAATAATACAACATATCCTCTAAAAACATACAATATTGCCGTCATCACAGCATAATCTTATCTATAAACGCAGCGATGGTGTAGCATATTCACTCATGTATATTACATACACTGTTTATACACAACGACGAAATAAAAAGCAGTGCGAAGGCCATTGACAGAACCCTGGCCTGGATTGTGAGTTAGAGGCAAAGTGTACAACAGTAGTTTGGATATATTAGATTCAATGTCATAGTCTGATGTAATATAATTTAGGTACATTTTTTTTAATATGTGTTACAATTTTTTATGAAAGATTCGGGCAATGCCCTCTTCCGATGAACGTGTGGTAATATTGTGCAATTTATAATGTTGCATTTGGATTTTTTTGGGCGTGGACGTTTTTTTTTTGGTTGTTAAAAATAAGTTTTCAAGGGAAACTCGATTATAAGGATATATTGATTTTCGTGAGATTGATATATTTTTTAAAAAATAATGACCATATTTATTTCAATGTTTGAACATAATTTGGGGAACCTAAACACATGATTTCAGTCAAATTTTACATATTGACTCAAATTTCATGGCGAAAGCGGCAGTATTATTCTGCGATTAACACAGCCTCACTGCTTTACTATAAAAAAATCTGTATTTTTACCCGATCGTAATTAAAATTAGTTATCAAAATATTTGTTTTTTTCTTCTTTTTCAACCTGGAACCCAGGCAAGTAATATATGGTCATTATAGTCACAATAACGTTAGAAACATTGAAAATACTGCGCGTTTCATATTGTAATATCATCAAAGTTAACATTGAAAATGTTTAATCTAACAACTAAGTGACATAGCTTTAATTAATATTTTAGTGCAACTCCCACAAAATAAACAAATAAAAATTGACCTCTCCACAGATCATTGCATTCAATGATGATATGACCAAAATTAGGTTACCAGTGTAGATAACAACTTAATCTAACTACAAGGAAAATCTGTAAAAATTTTACCAGGACATAAAACCAAGACTATACACTAATGTAACAGGTGAACCAAAACATACCAAGAATAGTACCAATTCCGGCATTTAACAGTCGAATTCCGCAAAAGTAAAATGGGGGCAAGGTACATATCCGTAAAATGCCCTTCCTCGATCAAAATCAAAACCCCCTTCCATATTTTAGCGGCCTTCCGGAGAGACCTTCTGCCATCGCTCCGACCGCCAATGTGTGAAAGTGGGAGGATCGCGGTAAAAGCCCTTGGATGGTATAGTTCTTCATTATCATACGTTCTGAATGGAGCTCTGTTCGTTAATGTGCTGTAATATGTTCGATTTTACCATGGATTATTGGTTTAGTGGAGATTGACGGGTGTTTTTTCAGTGTTTTTGGTGTTTCTTTAGTTGAATTTTAAGTGTTTTTTGTGTGTTTTTTTATAGTGTTTGTTTTTTACCGCGTGGTTCGGATATAACGTTTTGGATTATTGGATAAACCAGGATTAGGTAGGCTGAGATTTTTTTGGTGGAAATTTGAGTGGTAAAAATTTGGTTGAGGTGGTAGAAATTGATGTTTGAAAGATAATTTTACCATTGGTTTACTTGATATCTTGAAGAAAACTGGCGCCATTTTGGATTTTGTTTTACCGCCATAATAAGAATTGACGATAGTATAACTAGTTGATGGAGAAAACTACTACTACTAAATTACTTTTTTAATAGACTAAATATGTCTAGGGATTTCATACACTAGTAATTTAGATGTAAAATCAATGGATGTAACCATAATTTCTGGGGTCTCTGATTATGGGTTTCCAATCTTTCCATAGTACCCATCGGGGTAAAACCCACCATATTTTTCATTCCTGTGACGTATTTTTCTCAGTACCGTACTTGTGATGCAATGCACCGTTTGTTCTAGACCTTGAGAGGTGACCCTCGTATTAGTGACCCTCAACAAACGGAAATGAAGGTCACCATGAGTATAATTGCGAAGGTAGAATTAATATCTGCAACCAGAATCCGCAAATTCACTTTTTCATGGTCTGGTCCTTGTTTTGTGTATACTTCGAATGCTGACGACTAACTGAAGGTTCAGTAAGGGAAAAATTGGTTAACCTTTAATTCATGTATGAAATATGGTTTTTATTCGGTGAAGGGTCGGAAGGTGACCGTGGTTTTACGAGAGAATCCGGTTTTAGTCGATTTTCGGACGATTTTCGACTATAAATTTCGACGCAGTACTTTTTATGGAGTTCTCCTGATTTTTTTTCAAATGATTCAGCATAAAATTAATAAAAGTATTGGTGATTTCTATTCCGATATCTTTAATATCTAATATAATTCATAGAACTGAAATTCTCTCCATTACAGATTATAATTATCTTTGGAAGTTGGCCTGCAGTATTACAATTCCCCAGTATGATGATTAATTACAAAAATAAGCAATTGATTTAACATTTAACTGGAGACCAATTCACACCATATGTTTTCGAAATGATATTATAATACCGTGATACATCCAACGAAGAATGTTTTATTTTTATTTTTTCGAACCGATTTTTCTAAGCAAGAGTCTTAGTAAAACCACGTGAATATTGGCCCATACTCCCAATTGTATGATATAAACTTCCATTTCTCTTGGGTACATTTATAAATTCGAAGCGACATCATATGGCTATTGGATATTGCCAGACTAACTCTGAAAGAATTTTGGCATATTACAAGGTCCTTTTTTGCACATTTACAGTAGTGTATTGATAAACTTCACGTAACATTTTTTGAAAATAGTTTGCAATAACAATTTACTTTTAAAAATTCAATGATAACAAAAAAAAAGTTATGTCCAAAATGATTCACCATCATATACGTTTTGGAAACGTCTATACTCACGAAATTCATTTCAGAAACGTTTTCCCAAATCCCAGTACCGATTTCTGATTCCTCATTTGATTTGAAAAACCAAAATTTCACCCAAATTTTCCGATTGACAAAAAGCAATAATTGAAGGCTTATTACGGAAATACCTAACCTTTATTAACTCATGTATAAAATACTTTTTTTGGTTTTAGTCGTTGAACAAAGGTCAGAATGAGGTCACGTATAAAAGGGGGTCAGGTTTAACTTTTGGATGATAGAATATTTTTATTTTCACTTTCTAATCCAAGCTGCATTCAAAATCTCAAGAGATGATTATCGTATTTTTAGACTAGGCGAGGACTGAAATTATGATTTGTGATGTGTGATTTTGGAACTCTTATAATGTCTGGTTTCTTTTTTATGTATTATCTATTCTTACTTATTTTTAATACCAGCAAATAGTGTTCCTATCGATACGATAGAGATATCGTCGATATCGATATATCGTCTCGATATTCGATACAATATTTGACTTTATGATAACGATATTTGGCTGTCGATACGATATATCGATATCGTAGGAACTATACAGTACCTTCCGATATACGATAGAGATATCGATATATCGTCTCGATATTTGATTTTTCGATACGATATTTCAAATGTCGATATCGATATGTGACTGTCGATACGACGATATATCGATATCGTAGGAACACTACCAGCAAATACGGTCTGAAAAAAAAAGAGAAAAAGCTGTATCAAAATCTTTCGAGTTCGCAATGAACATCTGTTTACTTACATTGACTCAGTTCTATATAATAAATTTATAGTGAATGGAAAAAAAGAAGAAGAAAACTGCTCAATTGGAAAAATCTGGGAACTGTCGAAATATTTATTCTTTTTCTCGGAACTCTCATGAGGTTAGTTTACACATGCATAAGTCAATGAACAAATGTATTCCTCCTGCTCAACCTTTATGGTTTAACTTATTAAAATATCATTGTTACTGACAATTTGCTGGTTTATAGAAATTTAGAAATAATTTTATAATAAAAAGATTATAATAGGCAGTGAAATTACTATGTATGATCATAAGTGCGCTTACCGTAGTACATACAAAATATTGCAATTTCAAAGATCGAAAGTAAACAATGTTATGTAAATTTCCCTTGTAGATAATTTTTAATTTAATCCTGAAAATCAAACATTATCCTTTTATTTTATTATACTATCCATAATAACGTCAATTTACAGAATGAAATTTACATCCTGATATTAACCAATAAACTCGATAATTTCCTCGAATATACATTAATCTTTATACAGTTATAATATGCAAATATTAATTATTATGCAACAAGATAAAAACATATCAGTCAGTGACCGAAGTCGTTAGATACTTGTCAAACATACTTCGTACAAATACATGTATATAATTATAGTATAAGCAATATATTTTACCACGCCTAATTTTATGAAGGACGATTTTTCGCGTCTGTTATTGCTTGATACATTCCTATTGTATTATTACAATATGTTTTGAGTTATTGGATATTATTCGGTTTGTGTCAATATTTTATTGTGATATTTGGATAAAAGCGGAAATTAATAGCATGGTTTACTTTATTTCATGGTAATATTACATGAGTAAATAGTAATAATCTGGCATTACTCACAGATTACAGTATATGATGACAAGGACGCCCACTGAAATTTGGCAATATTTACGTAGTATTATTTTGTACCGAAGGATAAACATGAGAATCATGGAGAGTTGACGTAGCCTAGTTATAGGTGCATTGCTGTTTTGTTATTTTGGATAAACTTGAAAAAGAATAGAGAATATTACTTTGGAAATGATTACTTAGTCGTTAGTGTGACTCTTAAACCTGTATTTTTTCCAGCGGGAAGTCATCTTTTCCAACACACACATCCCGTTTTACTTTATTTGTTCTCTATTGTACTCGGTTTCCCTAGAGACCAATAAGCTGTGTTGGAAAAGATGGCTTCCCGCAAGAAAAAAATGCCCCTTTAACATTGTATAGTGACAGAATTGAGCACTTCTAGCCTTATAGAGGCAAATCATTTCCGAGCGACTATAGGGTCTAAACTTTAACGACAAGAATTCGAGTGTCCATTATAGTCGAGCCTTGAGCTATCTTGAAACTTTCCCTGGCGAGCTTTTGTGTGAGAAGGAACGCGCCTTTACCGAACCAAACTAGTCGAGCATTCTGGAATCGAGTCTGCGAGTTTAATCCCATCCTCTATTAATCTGATCCGATTGTCCGAGTCAGCAAAACCACGCTCTATACAATAAAAAGAAACAGTGTAGGATGGATAGAATTTTATTACAAATACTGGTAATAGGAGGAAATGTTTTTGTATTTGTGTCCAATTCATTAAAAATTTGATACCAACTTCATAAATATACTATTTTTGTTGCAAATAAAATTATCATAATTATTTTCAAAGTGCTGCCCTGTCATGTATATTTATAAACACTTGTATATTGAAATTATT
>JAQIWE010002595.1:0-12950 GCA_034698565.1 Campodea plusiochaeta | reverse complement strand
TGTAGTTCAGTGTAAGAGAGGACAACTCTGTCCTAACTGTGCTACAAAAAATAAAGCAAGTTTATTATTATTATTATATCATACTGAATCCTAGAGGATCATATAGGGTTCAACAGTCGACTGGTAAACTGTTCTAATCTGACGTGGAATTCTCTTCATTGCACTTTTAATTTAAATATTTTTTCCTACTATATCTACAATGGTTTTCATCAACTTTATAAATACAAATGAGTCTCTCCATTATTTTGGTACATCATCTTGGTATAACAGATGTATATTCTCCTGCAATTTATAAGAACTCACAAACTGGAACTATAGAATTATACATCGAAAGTGATTAATCGCGTCTATCCTGAGAGAAAATGTATGGGCGAGAACGATGTAAACGTGATTTAAAAACTGAAAACAAAACCTTAGAACGATAATTTTTGTAAACAAAATTTACAGAAAAATAGTGTACACCATAGTCCATAGTACTTGTATCAACATTACTGAGAAAATTCCTACGATATCGATTGAAATATCATCCAGATCGATATATCGTCTCGATATTCGATCCGATAATTATTGGATTTTCGATAACAATATTTGAAAAGTCAATGACAACATTTGCGATACATGATATATCGATATCATCGTAAAGAACATTAATAGATAACCATAAAATCCACGTACCTTCAATAACAGTAAAATTCTGAGACTCAAGACAACTAGTCCCTGGTATTACAATAGAATTAAACGGCCCTACTTCGTCTTGGTTCAACATCATTTCGCCACTATCCCTCCATTTAAACTTGAGTCTTTCACTACACTTCTTCGGCATTGTTGTTTTCACTAATTCGTCGAATTCTCCGTGGAAATAATCGAATATATTGTTTTGCTGTTTATTGCTGTCTTTGTTTTCCTGAAAAATTTCGGGTGAGGCTAGGGGTTCATAGCTGTCTTCACTGCTGTCTTCGGAGAATGAGGCCGTCGTTGACAAAGCTATACAGAAGATTAAAAATTTTCAATATTCTTGAATTTTGGCAATATTTTCAAACTTTTATTGTTAATTAAACATGAATAGACAGCTTAAGCTCATAGGTCTTTGATTCATATTTGTTAAGTTTGTCAAAATGGAGTAATAACCAGTTATATACAGTTTTTTATTGGTCTTTATTACTCCATTTTGACAAACTTAACAAATATTAATTAAACATGTATTTTTTACAGAGGGAAGCCTTCTTTTCCAACACACATACTTCGTTTTACTTCCTTTGCTCTCTATAGTACTCGCTTTCCCTAGAGACCGATAAGCTGTGTGGGAAAAAATACCCCTTTAATATGCCTTTTTATTCATGAAGACAAATCGTATTGAAGTAAACAAGTTATTTATTTGTGTTTCTTATATAACAAGGTAAGAAGAAATATAGAAAAATAAGTTTGGTGATTTTTATGAGATGGTTAGCGATAATATTTAGGGTTAAAATAGCGTTTACACAAAGTTTATAAGCTACTCAAATTGTCTTATCAAACCAAAACATTTTGTAGTCATAAAAATTTTCAACTATAAAATCTTCCAATCTTATTGTTCCATGTTATTCTTCATACTGGATGATGATCGTTCTGTAGCATGTCAAATTTCTTCGTAAAACGACAGCAAATTTGCTAAAAGATTTCTGATTTTCTGTTTGAAAATGTTTAATTTTCATGAGTCCATCCTGAAATAAGTTAAATTTTCATCGACGAAATAAATGTAAAAAAATAATAGCAAAAAAAAAAAAAAAAAAAAAAAAAAAAACGAGTCGAAGATAACAAAGTGATCCCCAAATCATATAACATATATAAATACTGTCATATTACAATGTGAAAGTTCGCTCAATAAAATCTAAGTTATTATATTCTTACTTGAATCACCAGTTGAAATTCCTGTAGTTTCTCCTCTCTTCTGACGAATAAATGTTGGTGTGTCACTGAAATAAATCATTAAAATAATATTAATAGAAATTCTTGTTTAAAATAATTATATTACGTATACAAATTGTAATTTACATTTACTTTTGATGCTACGATAGTACTTTAATAATAAGGAAACTTTGATACATAATAATAGAATAATAATTGCGAATGTAAGTCTACTTTCGTTTTGAATCATCAGTATCTGATAATTAGAAGGATACTGTCTTATTATTAGTTAGTATTGTCCTTTAAAATGATTGATTTTAAAACAGTGCTGATTGAAAAATAAGTTTTCAATAAGTTTTATCTGCAGTACGGTATAGCTAGGAGAATTCAATTTCAAACGAAGAAAAGTTTTCATTATAATCAGGATCTGAAATTATTATTTTACACTTTTGCTTTTCAAAATTTTGCAAATTTTATCAGTTAAACAGATTCTATATACCTTATATTAACAAATCTTTACTATTTTGTTCATCGTTTTTACTTACGGTCTCTTTAAATCTTTCAAATTTGGTGAGGCTGGATCCAATATTGGTAGAACTGATGGAGCAGTGTAGAGTTTTCGTTTAAATCTTATTTCATCTCGTCGTGAAGGCGTTCCAACAATATCGTGGTTACCAGTAGATATAGAACGTCTCATTGTTGGTATAGATTATATCACAAGCAACAAACTGGAAATTAACAATAAATTCTCGGTGGATTTAAATTCATCAAAATTATTATTAGCAAATTTTACATATTAACATTTCTAACTTGTTGATCTTCATCTGACGAGGGAACCACACGAGTGATCATCTGAGATTTATTTTTAATTTTGGGGATTTGTAAATGTCACCTCACTGATCATTACATAGTCACCTATATAGTCGTTCATCTGCAAATTGAGTTTTACTCCCAGAATTCCCATTTGAAATGTTACTGTTAAAATTGAATAGGAGGGGAACCTCAGAAAGCTTCAATTTTCACATGTTAATTGCCATAAGAAAATCTCAGTTTTCCCTTCTATTCAATTTTAGGAGTAAAATTTCAAATGGGAATTATATATAATAATAAAATACAGTAAAGAGAATTACCGTGTTATCACCAGAAGCCCGTAAAAACTTTTTATAATTATATTTCAAAAATCTTTCGATCGCTTTCAAAGGATATATTTCATGTTGTGTTATAATAACTACACTTCATTCTAAAGTATTATAGGCAATTTTTTGCAAGTATACCATAAGATTTATAATTAATCAAAATGTTAGGAATTCAATAATAAAATTTTTGTATAATGAAATAAAAGTTTATGAAAATGTATTTTCAAGGAATTTTCAATTATTTATCCTAATCTATAATATACTGGCAGTATAATCAATGCAAGCATAACACAGGTAGATTACCCTTGGTATGGATGTATGATATAAAACATTTATTACCTAAAATGCTTACCTTTTTTCATATTAAATGTACATGATTATGCTACAGAAACGTATTAAAAACTTCAAAACAATATTAAATAATGTTTCACTATAATCAAGGAGTCTGATGTGTTGTCGTAAACTTGCTGTCAAATGCCGTTAGTACATTATTATTTTTGTAAACAATTTTTGTATACAGCAAGTAGCGAGTGGTTGCTGCGCACTCAGAAAAAGTTGTACACGTGATTTCTATTTCGCCTGATTTCGCTTGATTTCGTTTTATTTCGCGTGATTTTTGATGATTTCATTTGATTTCGTCTCTGATTTCGCATGGGTTAAATTGTAAACGAAATCATGTGAAATCATCCGAAATCAAAGGAAAAAATTGCTGTTTGACTTTACTTGATTTCGAAAGTGCGCAGCAACTCAGCAAGTATGCTGACCTATTTTCATATCTCCGTTATTTATAAGAAAGAATTTGTCTCTTTATAATGAATATATATTCGCATAGTTATATAATAAATTATGAAACCATATGGATGATTTTCAATTAATTGATAATGTTCACTTTCAGAAAGGGTAGTCGACATTGACATAGCACTTTCATATTTTGGATCACAGAAATTTGAAATTTTGAGTAAATTATATCTTATAATGAATCTAAATAACTTACGCTTTGGTTCAGTATTTTTGAAGAAATTAATTTTTATAAAAAGCTAAATTCCTATCTTATAACATGCTGGGCGACAAATCTATCCCCCAGCATGTTATAAGATAGGGATTTAGCGAAATACAAAACATTATTTCTCGAAAACTACTGAACCAAATCTTTAGCAATTTTCAGATGTTAATTAGATTCATAAAAAGATTATTAATTTTGATGACGTATTGGTGAACATTATGAATACTCGCCATTTTAGTAAATCAAAAATAATATTTTTAATAGTAAAAATCATAAAAGATAATACTGATATAATATAGCATAATGACATAGAGCAGCACACTATCTTATATTTCTTTTTGTTACTAATTAGATTATCTTTGTAACCTTTCTTTTTGTAATATTCCATTTTATTATAGATTTACGTTTATAGCCTGAAGTGGTAGGCCATCACCCAACTAACATCAATGTTATTGGAAGTTAGTCGTTCAGGGTAATCAATGTCGGACTGGCTTCAAAGGGTCCCATGCCCCCGTCCGCTATTCATAATTCGGGGTCCCCATCATCAGGCGCGATTTTGAGAAGCCAAACGAAAATTGAACTGCGTCGCAGCGCCTGCAAATTTGATTACAATTTTCAATTATTTTTTTTAGTTTTTATTGTTATCAGCATGATTCTTATGAGTTTTATGTTCGTGAAGTTGAAAGTTTTAAGACACGTTGTCAATAGACTAATTAATTTTGGAACAAACATAAAACTTTAAGCAATTTTATGAATAATAAACGAAGTACTGAACTAAAGGCAGTGAAAACATATGTTTTTTTTCTCTATTCTTTATTAATAACAAGAATTGGATTTTTTGGGCAAGAATATTTAATTTTTAAATAAAAAATAGTCTAAAAAAAATTACTTTATAAAATTACAAAGTCAGTGTTAGGCTCATCGCGTAATGAAGTGATGAACTCTATCGAAATTTTTCAGAGGAAAATTTCGTTTCAGTTGGAAACAGAAACATTAGGGGACTTTGACATTTCCGCGAAGCTCCACACTGTTGGTGCGAGCGAAGAATTTTTTTTTGAGAATTTTCAGTTAAATACTTCCTATTTTAGCCCATTTTACTTATATTTTCTTAAATTTTGACCACTTTTTTATAGTATTTTTTTTTAATTTCTCTTTATTCTAGGGGCCCCACTTTCATAATTGGAGGGGGGCCCCGCCCCGTCCGCAATCGCGGACCTGCGGACCTGGCCAGTCCGACACTGCTTCCCCCCTACTCCTACTGACGTCAACCAGTGAAAGTTTTTGGAAGGTCACCGACGGCCGCGGAGAGTTGCTTTCCACTTTAAACTAACTTTTATAATTTCTTTTTTTTTTTACCTTAGAATTCCAGCGTTCTTTACTCATCCAGTGTTCCATCAACGCAACCTAACTGCTACCACAACTCTTTCCATCAAAAAAAAATTCCCTATGCTAATATGTCACTTAATTTAGCACTTGAGTGCCAGCTTCCAATAATCTACGATAGTACGATAATTCCCGCGATCCCGCCTTTTGTTTTAGCTCTGCTGGTACCTCTGAGTGAATTCAGAGGTGCCAGCACCATATCTCTGATTAGTTTTCTACTGTCTATCCCGTTTAGTTTGGAAAATATAATCTGCACCAAATAATAAATAAAATAATACCGAATAATGCTGATATCGTAATTTGTAGAATAATAATTATATATTCTATTGTTGTGGTGAAATTAAAATATTGCATGCTGGGGGGTTGTATTATATTGTAATAGCCACTAATATAGTATGCCACCGTTTACAGCAAGCTTTAGAAAATCCAGGATTTTAAATATTGTGTTGCTTAGCTTTAGCATGATCATTGAATTTAGGGGTTATAAATTCAATGGCATGATGTTCGAAACGATTGCTATGCTAGGAAACTATGTGACGTCACGAATGGTAAATTCAGTGTAATAAAATAAAAATTAATGTATTATGTTATCATTTATTATTAAAGCAATAAGACTAAAATAGAAGACAATGAAAATCAACAACAACAACAACAAAAATTAAATATCAATAATTAGTACGAAATAAAAAAAAAAAAAATTCACCCATCTCGTATTTTCGCGCCGGCTTTATTTTCCCCATTTCGTCATTTCTTGCGCATTTTCTTAGCTCTTTAATTTTAATCAATCTTTGTTCTCTCTTTCCATCTCCGTTCACACACTCCCACCACCCCCCTCACATACACAGAAACGACGCCGGTGCACAAAACTTTCATATCAAGACGATAAATGAGAACTGTTTCTTTAATTAATTTCTTATAAGTTGGCGCCTACTATTTTGAAATCGGTAGTGTTGGCTATCCCTACGCAATGGCGGCCTTAGTGATGTAGTTTGTTAGTTTCGTAGTGATTATTCTGTTTTTCTTTTTTGTTTGTTTTGTTTTTAATTAAATTTTGTTTGGCGAATGTGGGCACCACCCTAAGGAACCATGTCATTGGGTACAACTTTGGGTGGGTGCTGTTGTTTTCGTTGTGGAGTTATGATTTCAGGTGGATTGGACGAGTTTAGTTCGCATGAACAACGCTGTGAGGCGGAAATAGAGGTACATTTGAAAATCATAAAATTATGATTTTGTATGTTATTTGGATTTTTTCACAGTTTTATGATGAGATCAGGGTCGTAACATGGGAGGAATGGGATGGGGAGCTGCTTTTTCTTCTTTGTGAAAAAATTAGAGGAAAAGCAGAATTTTATCAGCACTTTTCTTGTCTCGTTTGAGACCTATGATAGTTGGTCATTTGGTGCAAATGACCAACTATCATAGGTCTCAAACGAGACAAGCACTTTTCTATCTTTTACAGTATTAAAACCATTCTTAGCATAGACCTAAGCTATTTGAAAATAAAAATATAACCTACCTATATACAGTATTTATGCACATTAATTATTTTTTATAAATATCAGACCAAGTGATTTTTAAAAAAATATTAAAATTGATTAAAATTTGTTTTATTATGCCATTATTGAATAAAGCGGTAAAACTGCACTTTAGCAATTTTGGGTTTTCGAGACCTTGACCTCCCAGACTGGAAATTGACCTATCAGAGAATGGAGATTGTTCCTACCTGCGACTGGATATTAACCTACCCAACGGAATAATTTAACTAAACCTTACCTAACTAGAAATAATAAGGTAAGGAAATTGCGGAGGGTGAAAATATAGTTTAACAGTATGCATAAAGGATCTCCTCTGTCCCCATTTCTGCAAAAACATTTGTAATTTTAAAGAGGGAACCACATTATTTTTATCGCTAGAGGAGCAACTAGTTCACTCTTAAATTAAGCAAGATTTAAACATACTTTTGGGTGCCATTCTCAAATTGGTCACATTATTGGCTTATGGAATTCTCTACCGTCGGAGCTAAGAGTAGTTAGCAATTACAGTCAATTTAAAAATAGATGTAAACTTTATCTTCTGGAACAAGCATTCTGCGATCAGGAAACATTGTAAATTCAACATAAATTAAAGATAAGATTTTCACCTTATATAGCATCAGCATGAAATTAACATAGTTAAAATAATTTTAATGTCTTTTACAATAACACTATTGTTTAATATATTCAAATAATACTTTATAATTTTCTAATGTATTGGTTAGGTGTAAGAGAGGTCAGTGTTGACCTAACCTCGCCAAGTAAAATAAAGACCTTATTTATTTATTTATTTATAACGGAAGTTTAACAGCACCTATAAAGCTGGAGTTCATCCAACCTAACTGAAATGGGTACCAGTGATGATACTAGTGAAAACTATTAGGAGAAATTCCTACATCGGGGTCAAGAAAGCCTAAACCCTACATCCATGCCCGTACGTACCTCCATGACAGGTATAGCTCAACAGTTTACCGTTTTCAAACATTTATTTAGGTGTATTTTTTACACTTCAGCTGCTTATTTATATACTTTAAAAGGTTAAATTCATCGTTTGTTAATATAATTCTATTGTAATTGGTTCAACGATTTTTTTTCAAACTGAATATCTTATGAACAAATGAAAGTAATTACTTTGTAAATCAGTTGCTAAAGATGAGAACAACGAAACTACTGCAAAACTGTAGCCCATGTTGGCAAGCTTTTTTTAATTAATTTCTACAGCTAAAAAAAATGGCTTCTAAAAAAATGTTACTTGTTTTATTTTCCAGAACTATTTAACTACTACAGGTATTCACATACATTAACTCAGCCTTTGTTAAATTATGAATGTCTGAAAGTTATTCACTGCAAGTATGATAATCATTTCTATAACATTTATAATTTCGTGACTTTTTTCTCATTTAAACATGACCCTGTAAACTAAGCATATAATATGTTTCTCTTTCCTAGAACTCATATAGCCTAAAGTCATAAGTATAATGTGAAAAGTTAGTTACGAAAAAAAGAGGAAAAGATTACAGCTTTAGATGCGACAAAAAGACAGAAACCTGTACAACAGCAGTAAGAGTGACGCTCGTAAATCCACTGCGACTCTTTGGAGGGAAATTGGAGAATGAAACCGTAAAAACTCATTCGTCTTTGGGAAAAAGCATTGGATTTAATGGGATCATGAAATAAACCAAATTATTGTGGCTCTGTACAATCTAATTCAGAAAATGAACTCGTATAGAATTCAATTATGTAAGATACTTAGACAAGGAAATCTTTGTTTGTACTTTACTTGTTAGTCAAGAAAATCTTAGTCTTGTCCTGCTGAAGTATTTTTAAAAAAAGTGACATTATCAGTTTCATCTGGGAAAACAAGACAAACTTTATAGTTTATTATCTTATTTATGATAAAGTTTGCAAAACTCTCGCTTAGTACGGGTGCTTATCCTCTGTTTTATATTAAAAAACCTACTAGTAGAAAACGCTGATGCTAGAAAAATAATAATAAATTTAGATAATTTTCTTTAAATCGATTATTTGAATGATTCTGGTCATACCAGAGTCGGTGGAAGAAGCCGAGCGCTTCGCGCGACTAGGTCATACAGCTCTTTTCGGTAACCATGATATTCTGATCAGGAATCGATTAGGATTTCACCATTGAAATATAACGGGAAACACTAATCAATACAGGATTTGTAATATTATGTTTAGTGAAAAGAGCTGTAGTAAACCTACAGTAATTTGAAAATGGCACTGGCACGACACATATTACTTTTAAACTACTATATTATACCACGTGGTAGTTACTTCATTTGAAGCACTTACATTTTATCAAAACCAACTACCATTTTCCTATTGTACTCGTATATAACAAAATATAAATTCTCATTACAATGTTGACGTAGCAGAATAATTTTCATTTTCCTTCATGATTTTCCGCTCTACACTTTATATTTCTGAGGTAAATAAAAGTCCTGTACGTTTTTCAAAACAATTTAGTTTACATTTCTTTTTTATGATAATTGAAATGTTGAGCATTCTGCGGATTTCCTTGTCGTGCAATAAGGTACAGAAAGAACAGGAGAAGAGAAATATGTTTTCATGTAATAAAATATAACTTTATGAGAAAAGGAGAGCGCTATATATACTGTTCCTTGTAGCTCGTACTGTATACACTATTGTATAATGCTGAAAGTAATTGTAGACTAAATGTAAATACTCAGTATATTATATTATATGTTAGGGCAAAGAAAAGGTGTTCAAGTTTGTTTTAATTATTAATTTTCATGCATTCTGTTTACGCTTGCAGTATTATAATGTATTACTTAATTTGCATAATTTTTCTCTTATTCCATTTTACTTTGTTACGATTAATATTACACCAAAATTATGATTAATTTATCGAAACTTTACAGGTTGCTTTTCTTTCTCCTTTTGTGTAAAATAAAAATAAGGGACCTGTAACATTTTGTTCTGTTCAAAACTGCTGTGAAAAGAGAACATTTTCAAATTGAAATATTTGTGTTTCAGAGTTGCTGCTGTGAGTACTTGTATCATATTTTTTTTATCAGGAAAAGCAGACCTTTCGGAAAATATTCGAAACTTAAACAACATCATGCATCAAGTATGTTTCCCCAACCATCACATAAAGTATGTTTCTTCACTGTATTACATGTAAAAACTCTATCTTAATTCCCAAACAAGATTATAAAACCTATAAATATATTTTTATAATAATGGCTATTTCGTTTAAAACATTCCCTTTGCCATTATATTAGTTACTCAATCTTCAATTTGAACACCTTTTATTTCGATGAACTCAGTTTTTATTTCTGCATTATATTAAAATACAATGTCTCTTGGATGCTTTTGCTCGAATTTATTCCATTGTAAGAAGTATTGCGTCACCTCATGTTCCAGCCCTCTTTACAATGGCACGTGTTTGCTATTATTTCCTCCTATATCACAAATCATATGGACATTACATCTTATTTTTCTTGTCTATGAATATACTGCCATCTTTCACAAAGACCTCACAGCATACCCGCTTCATACACATAGTGAAGTATATATTGTGCAAAGAAGTGTTGCCAATTCACTTGTGGGATCTTACGATCAAACAAGTTTTAAAAACAAAATAAAGGAGTGTGACATCTACTAAACTTTGAGTTATTTATCTGAAAATAATAGTTTTTATAGACTACTTCTATTATATTCTAACAAGTGATATTGAAACTGCCATGCACATTATCTTTGTATATAGTAATAGCAAGTTTAGTTTCTTAACATTTACTGTTTACTTTCAGGAAATATACCTCTGGAAGTAATGGAGCATAATCTTCTATTGTCACTGGCCAAAGAAAATTATAGTATTATGTTAAATGGCTAAAAAAAAATAGTGAGATTTGATACTTGAACAGTATCGTGCGATAATTTTTTAACTTCCTTATTACAGATAATAAGGAAGTTAAAAAATTTTTACGACATTTTGTGGAACTAATAACATTTAAGAAAAATGTAAGGATACAGATCAGTATCCTTCACAGTATTTTACAATGCATGTAATTTTTTTTATCTATTTCTGCATAGAAAACTTTTTAATAAGTACGTCTCCACTCATGGTTTGATGGTCAAAGAGTTTACTCGGTTTTCAGCAAAAACATTTTGATCTTTGAAATATTGTTTACGTAGCAATATAATGAAACTTCTATACTGGCATGGTCGAACGAATGAGGATATCGAGGACTGTTCTTCCGACGGACGAAAACAGGTTGGCTTTGCGCATCCCATAAAGAGCTTTCTCTCTCTTTAGCACAGAATGACGTCATGCGTATATGGAGATATTGCATGACTCTCTAAAATTAGCACAGAGTGACGTCACACTATCTGCGCTGTATCAGATCTTTTCACTCGTTCAACCATGTATACTAGTACCAGCGAATAACAATAATTGTTTTCTGAAACAATCACCACCATCATCCAGACAAAAAAACTGAAATAAAATAAAATTGCTCTGGGAAACTCAGTTGCCTCTTCAATATTACTTCAAATAAAATAATAATAATTAAAGTCTTTCCTATTCCAAATGATGCCATTTCTGACTTTAAGAATAAAACAATTTTTTAAGAGATGCTGAAGTGTTTTATGAACAAATTAAATGAAAAGAAAAAAATATCGTGTTTCCACATTATTTTGAAAGGACACCACTTTTAAGCACAGAAAATACGAAATCCTTTCATGATTCTTTTTCAAATGTAATTTAACACAATTGTTTGTACTGTACTTATATCACGATGTCTAGAATGATTTCCTAGTTATCATTTCTATCTAAAAACATCATTTTGAATTAATATTATTATTTTAAAACAATGAACAACTAACACCGACTAAAGCCTATTACACAAGCACAATATTATTTCCACAAATGTCGAGAAAGGATCCATTATTTTCAAACATATATCAACCGTTCAATGTGGCAACCTTTTCCTTAACAATTCCTTCGCGGAAGAAGCCTCGTATATATCTATCGTGTACGTACAACACTCTAGGGACATGTATTCAACAAACTTTGCTGTATTCAAAAGCATACATTATATTCTCTAATACACACAGAAAGAATCTGCATATTCTTTTGTAGTGAAAGGAACTCCTATTCCCACCTCCATTTTCTTAAACTATCTTCAATTTACAACTTCCAAAGTCTCTCAAAGTTTTCGCACCTTATTCCTTATTATTGTGTTACAGGAGAAAGATCAAAAGGCTATTTCTTTATTTAGTTAAACCCTCTCTGTGCCTGTCAAAATCGATGGTATCAATATTTTTGATGCGTTGTGAAATTAATTAGGTTAGGATTATAACAGCTCTAGTGTGGTTTTAGTAATTAATAGTTCCATTTAGCGGTTTTAGATGCCGTTGAACTTTCCCACGATAATTTAAGCGTTTGTAATCCACAACTTCACTACAAGCAGCTAGGATAAGTAACATTATATATTAACATATAAGTAAAACTTAATAGTGGTGCTGTCATAATAACATGTAAAAGTGTACAAAAAAGTAATTAAATACATGTACAGCAGTTTTTTATATAAAAATTAGTTGTTATGTGAATTGATCGTAAACAACGAGTTGCCTGAGCTGATAGACATTGTATATTCAGTTGCTCACTCTGCAGTATATAGGAATTTCCAGAAGAGTTCCAGAGAAGCAAGATAATGGCGCAGACTTTTTTAAATGAAAATGCTCAATTGAAACGGCGAAAATAAGGAGGCAAAAATTCTGTTTACAAAATGGAAAATATGCACTTCCAATTTTCAGTCACCATACTGAATTTACTCTATCAGCCTACTAACATTTTAAACAGTGCTGGGACTGCTATTTCAGTCAAGAAATCCCAATATTTAAATCACGCACTCATTATTTCTCACTGAGTGTAGTTGAAGTATATATACACCGAAAAAACAGAAGCATTACGATAATTAAAAAAAATAGTCGTGACTACTACATCATGACGTTATTTCTCAGCCT
>JAQIWE010002594.1:0-12950 GCA_034698565.1 Campodea plusiochaeta | reverse complement strand
GACGAGACCGAGACAAACCCTAACGAGACCGAGACCGAGACGAGACAGACATTTCTCAAGTCGAGACGAGACGAGACGGCATCACTACCAGTAATATAATTATATCCTTCTTCTAACATAACAGTGATAACACAAAAGTATATATGGTCAACAATTCTTGATTATAGGTTTAGAGGTTTCATTGGTCGCTTTTACCTTACGGTGTAGCAACCATTCAAATATATGTGTTTAAGCAATTATAGTTTCCATGACAACCAACTTCGGATTCCAAAACTGGTATCAATTGATAGTTCTCCATGTATTTCAAATGGAGAAATCTTAATCGATACCAGATCAGAAATCCTAAGTTAGTTGACACAGAAGCAATACGATTATAACTTGCTAACCATGCAGTTACGTCATCGATATTGTAATACTACTAAATGTATAGTGTTCACTATTATAACATTAGAGTTGTTTTATTGTAAATGAAATATTCTTTTCAAAACAAAATTAAAGAAAGTTATTTTTGCAGATATATAAATTATATAGTAATATTATAAAAATATTTGAATAAAAAGTACATATTCGATATTACTATAACTATATTATTATAAAAAAAACTGCCTTAGTGCCATCTGTTGGCATCGAAGCAAAGTAGTGATATAATCCTAGGCTGTCTTCTTCGTCCCTCATCAGTAATATCTACATATTATTTGTAATAACATCTGTTTCCTTGCAAATAGTCCATCCTCAACTTCAAAAAAAAAAAAAGTATAGCTTATTCCAAACATAATAAATTATTAGTGTAATTTTATATAATTATACTTCCCACGTAATAATCTATTTTATGTTTATACCACTTCATCAAGGGGTGCGGCGATCCCTTATTAAGCGTATGAGATTCACAGAATCACCAAGATTCATTGAGATTCAACTTGGCATTTTCGCGTACGATGAGATTCAGGTGAATCTAAAACAGTTGTACAAGATTCACCCTCATTGTCCCGCCCCTCTGTTCGGAGTATCACATGAATTAATATAATTATAGTACATTACATGTAGAATTCAACGGATGATCTAATTTTTTAGAGCTGAAAAGATACCTCGAGAGGAAAATTTCATGAAACTATAAACGAAATATTGAAGAAATCTAGTTATTACATTATATTCTTCCACTTTGTCTGATTTTCTTTTCATTATTTGCTATTTATTATCGTTAGCTACGATTTGCCTTTTATTACTTCAAATTTTTAATTCTACAACTGCACATTTACGTTTATAACTATACCGACAGTGTTCTACTTCAAGCAATTTTATGCCATGATTAATATTGACATTATACGTTATATTATTATTCCCGTTTTTTAACAATTAAATATTGTCCCTCGTCACAGCTGTTTGTAGATATATCTAAAACATACAATAAAATAATAATACTTAAAAAAACGTGTTATACCACACTCGGTACGAATGCACTGGCTCTCGCGTGTTTACGCATAATTTACACATAAAATTATAAGACATTGAATTTTATACGTTTAGTAACACTGCAATACTAGACACATTACATATTTTCATATCAAGTCAAAATAAAATGCAGAAATGTATATATAACATAGCTTGTCATCAATTCTGCAATTTACGTTAAAAGCCATGTTATTAAATATATATGAGCATTATATGTTTTCTGAGAATTACTCTGCAATTATTATATACAACCTAGGGTCAATATCGTTTTATATACATTCATGATTATAGTTACGTAGATATACTGTAATGAAAATCAATAAGAACAATGAAGATCAATGGTAATGTTATACATAGTTACCAACAAAAATAATGACATTGTTTTTGCTGATATGAAAATTATCAGCTTTTCAGAAAACTGCAGTGTATTTATTATCTGATGTTGTTGCTTCAGTTTATTTAAAAATAATATTATTAGAGTGAACGATGACTATTATTTCAATTAAATCTCATGTTTGTGACAGAAATGAATTTATTATTGTTCATATTTTCAGATATTATTGTAGTACGATTATTCCTGATTGTCTCATTTTATTATAATTATTACTTGTCATGTTCTATACGCGTAGGAGAATGCAGTTTACTGTGTATATGTGGTTTTGTGCTGTGAATATTGAAGGCTATTTTCAGATTTTAGTCAAATTACACTTTTAAAATAATGATAAATTTATTTTAGAAAGAAAAAACAGCACATTTACTCCTTCTAATGAATTTAATACTTAATAATAATAATAATATTTATTGGTCTTTAAACAGATATATATCCAAGAGACACAAATACAATATTATTTAATCATGTTACATGAATGTGATGTGTAGTAGATGTTTTAGAGTAATTATTACAATATACAGGTGTAGGCCTATATAAATATACATGACAGGAAAGCACTTTGAAAATAATTTTGATAATTTTATTTAGAACAAAAAATAGCATATTTATGAGGAATCACATTAGAGAAATGTCTGGGTACTGAGCTTTTTTCAGAATAGTAATAATATCATTTGTTTTAATGTTCTTAGCTAAAATAATACTTCTAATGTCTACTTTTTCGTTGATAAAATTGAATAATTTCTGAGTATGGGTGTACACAATTATTCCCATGTAAAATAATTAAAAAACGCACATCTTATTACATTATTGTATATATAATATACAGGGTGGCCCAAAAAACAATACCCCAATTTTTTAAAGTCAATTTCTCGTGATCCACTAAAGATAGTGACTTCAAGTAAAAACGGCCACAAAGTTCATCCAATTCCCTATCGATGCGTGTATATGGTGATATTTACAGTAGCAGCTGAGCTACAGCCTTTTACCAAAACCATACATGAAAAAAAATTGCAAGAATTTTGTAGAGCTTATATTTTCAATTTCGCTTGTTTCGTTATTTTCTTAAGAATTAAAATATTTAAAAGAAATAACGTTAGGGATACTAATGAGAAGAACCAGCACAATTAAACTGTATCATTTTTAGAACTGTGAGATAACATATTATGGAGAATTTCCTGGATTACCCTTACCATTCAATTCAGCCATGCTCATGCATTTTTTTCAGCTTAAACTTCGATTTGCCTGTTTATTACGCTGCATTTGAAATCTAAATTATTTTTATCATAACTTATAGTTTGTCTCAATGCTAAATTTCTGGCCAGGAAGTCTTTGAACAGGGCGAAAACCTAATCTCCAGTAATCCTTTTGTTAATCTTTCTAATTTCTGACATACTAACATAAAACATAAAAGATTTGAACAACAAAAGGATTATTGAGGATTAGGGTTTAATAAAAATTTCCCTGCCTAGAATGTACCATTGAGACAATCATCAAAGGATTATAAAGTAAAAGAAAATTTCATAGTGATAGATATCAGAAATTTTTTTTTAAAGCAAAATTTTGGTAATTCACGATATTTCCCATGCGCGGAACTTTTTTTCAGATAAGGTTTTGGGGAAAAGGCTGTAGACTCAGCTGCTATTATAGATTTCACCATATAACTATACACGGATCGAATTGGATGAACTTTGTGTCTGTTTTTATTTGAATTTTCTATCTTCAGTGGATCACGAAAAGTTGACATTTAAAAATTGGGGTATTGGTTTTTGGGCCACCCTGTATGTTATATACAAAGGTTGAGTAACAACTTGTTTTTTAAATTATTAGTCACGATGAGTTCGAAAACAAAGGATGTATGCGAGACAGTTTTGCATAACTACATGGTACAATAATATTTATATTTGTAGCTCATATATTTATTCAGCTTGAAATAATATTTCAACTTGAAGTATCACTCGCAAAATATTCTTGATTGACTTATCCTAAATAATTTTGTGTCTTTGGTTTATGTAAGAACACATCTTTAAAATTCAGAGTATAATGATTTTCCATTGCATAGTGCTATAGCTAGTTGCATAATACGATAGACTACATTATGCTGATATTGGAATATTCAGAATTCATGTATTTCATTAAATGGATTGAAATCTCTATGCATTCTTTAATGACAATAACTAATAGAAAATATTACCCGTACGGTGGCGTAAATTTAAAAGGACCATGAAAACTGAAGTGTATCATCAATGTTCCCAAGAATAAGGTTAGCAATTAAAACTATCACGTAAGTAGGTCTTGTTTAAAAACGTAAGTAGTTAGCACGCATACAAACATGCCAAGAATAAACAAAATGAATTTATGAAAACGTGACGAAAATACGAAAAAAGATTCTCTCTTGTTTTTCAAACATAACCTATTAGCAACTAGGAGTAAATAAATCTATGAGAGTCCTTTTGTCTTACCTTGACCAAATAAGCTACATGACCACGTTGAAGTGCTTCAGGTGCGTGGATCCAATTTGACCCTGTGAACGAAAAAAAATATAAATATTAGCACTTCAAATATACCTTCCAACAAAAAGCACACCACCTTCAGGAACTTCTAAACTTTGGTCTTCATTAAAATCCTCTACTAGGGATACTCGCTGATCGGAATTTGTCTTGGGCATTTCGAGAGTCTGAGCAAAAATTTTAGTAGCACCGAACATTGCAAAAAAATAATAATAATAACCGTAGACTTTACTTGCGTAACAGTCAAACTACACTACCATAATAACATATGGTATAAAATGACGCATCGAAAGCAGCCGGTAAAGTACTATTAGAATCACTTGATCAGGAATTTAAATTCACTAACACTAAGCGAGAGATCCAGCGTAGAGTCTATAACAATAATGCTCTATTTTGTATAATCCAACTTGGTGAATTCGTGCATATTATTGTACTTGTGCAAGTTGTAACCATTTATTATATTACGTAGCTTCCTTTGCATTGTGTATCCACTCACATTCACAGTAGAGTATGGAGAAATATATATTATACAAGTTAATTTTATTTAATATGCAACACTGTGAAAGCACATACATTAACTTTAATCAAATGCTATTTGCCAATTAAATTTAGGGTGGCTCCTGTATATGATATTCATGATGCTGAATTCATTACGCATTATACAATACTAAATAGCATTCATATTAATATCTACATTGGATGATATTATAATTTCCCACTGTCCCGAGGGAGTTTTATAAAATTCCAAGTCTCATGGAAATTCCAAGATGCATTATTTATTGCTTTGGTAAATTGATCAAGAGTTGTAATCCAAACACGTGGATTTAATGTGAAATATAATTTTGTAACGTCGATAATCAAGATATTTCTAGTTATTTCAATTATAATAGCACAGTTATATACTTCCGAAAAGTTAAAGCAGACTAAGTAAAGAATATTCCACACGTTACCTTTGATTCTAACAAGAAACACGAGAAATTTTGTAACTTTTATACGTTCCATATCGAACAACAATAAGGAAATTTGATGGTCATGTTCAAATGGACTGAACGGAATCTTTATATATATATAAAAAAACCGTCAATTTATTGTAGAACATATTTTTATTACGGCAAATTGTGCTAGCTTCCTTTTAATTAAATATTTAGAAATTTTGAAAATATTTTGTTTTTGATTATTTTCTTAGTGACAGTTCTAAATTTTTTTTTTTTTTGTGACAGTTCTAAAATCTTCGTGTTTTGAAATTGAATGAGAGGTTCCTGACCTATCAATGTATGGTTATAAAATCATGACGTGTTTGAAGGTCGTGTAATAGCCTACTTTTCGGAATACCTCAATCCATCAGTACAAACGGCAATTGCTTTTGGATCAGGCGCCATAATGACGCCTATCATGTTAACACGGAAAGATTTTTTTTTTTACTTTTTTTCTTTGGAATGTGTAAATTAGAAATCTGCCTTTTACACCAATAAAAATTTAGAACTGATAGTCGTACAATAATTCTTATCCCTGATCCACTGCTTCAGCACAAAAAAGGTCATATTAAATTATTTTGTATCATAATATATGTAAAACCATACAACGGAAGCACGGCTCAGATAGTTTGAAATAATGGAAAATAATATCTATAATAATACGAAATTTAAATGTATTAATCAAAATTAATTTAACAATAAATATTTAGCGATATAAAAACTACGCTGTTTTAAAGAAATGCAACAATATAGAATCGAGATCGTTATTGGGTACATTGTTGTAATATATGACCACTATGAGCGCGCTGGAACTTAATTTGTGGTCATATACCTTGCCCAACTATATCATTTACTTTACCACAAATATTCCGGAAACTTATTTTTATAATATTGCAAGTAATATCGGTTACCTAATGTTCTACAAAGTGTTCTTTCCACTTTTCAGAATAAATTATTGCATTTCTCGAGTGATATATATAGTGAAATTGTGAAGATAACTTTCCAGTGTTTCATCAACATTACAGAAAAGTAGTTATTAATTTTACACTAGAATTAAAATAAATTTCAATTTAAAAATAATCCGAATTGGTAATTAAGAGTTTTACATACTATTCTGTCATGCAGTATTAATATCAAAATATTAAATAAAAAAATATATGAATTATTTTAAAACCGGAACTGGTTCGGTTCCGTTTCTATCCTCTCCAACTACAGCAGCGCTTCCAGAGAAGACCTTTCACTTGCTCCGAAGGCTTCGTAACGGCCTGTACCAGGTACGAGTCTCCCACCACTCCCCCCCTCTTCCCACTTACCTACCTGCCCCCCCCCCCCAACCCTCCCCATCATCTCTCTCACACTGCCTCACATTACACACGATACAAGGATAAAAAGCGCATCCACAATAATTCTATAGACATTTACCAATTCAATTAGTTTTTTTTACCTGAAGATAAGAGATGCATTATTAATTTGTCAGGCTGCAGTTCATGGTCAACAAAGCTTATATTGGAGTTTGATCTCGCTTACATTATGGTTCTTGGAATTTTTGAAGTTCAGATTATTTACCTTGGTTTATGGTAATTTGCTTCTTTATTTATTTTAAAAATATATGCCACCAACAAGTTGTTCTGAAAGTTAAACATCCAAGATTTGCAACGCAATTTATACTTTTTATTTGCTTTTGTATTATTTCATCGACCAACTTAATACAGAGTGATAATTAAAAATCATGACACACAGATTAGTAAATTTGGAGTTTCTCGAGAGAGGCGGAGCAAACGATCCGATTTTGATATTTTTTATTATTATTTCACGCAAAATTAGAGGAATTCATATTGTTGTAAAAAAAATATATTGTTAATTATATATTTTCGATACTATAATAATATCATACAACGTCTTTACAAGTCAGTAATAGACTCTGCTCTTTAGACTTAATAGACTAGATAAGTTGTACTAATCTGAACACCAAGATAAGTAAGCATGAACATCTCTGCGAATATTGCTTGCCCATTATTATTTTCGTAAAAATTGGAGTCTCAAATAATTTATTAATGTGTCGTGATTTTATTTCGTATTTAATACTAATTCAACAAAATTGCATCTTTGTGGTACAAAATAATACACAGCAAGTAAGAATTCTCGTATCACTTGTTTCTCACACATTCTTTCAAATCGTCCCACAATAACACAAAACTTGTAGATAATACTATATAATTATCATTTTACAACACGTCAGCAAACCATGAAGAAAGTTACGACCGAGAAACGTACCGAAATGAGAAAACTTTTTCGTATTGTAATAAATTTCCGAAATCTGATGTCAAAGAAAATTTTAGTTATCCCTATTATTAACTTTATCAAAAAATGTACAATAATTAGAGGAACATAAAATCTTTATATTTCTAAAGTTTGAAGTCATTGTGTAGTAAATACCACAGAAATCTTCCCACCCCACACGGAAAAAGGAACGTAACGTAATATAATTATATCGTGAATATTTTCATGAGAAACAAAGTGGAAATTTTAAATAGATTTTTAAATATTTTGAAGGCATAGAATATATTTGCAAGTGTGAAAGTTACGAAGGTCATGGAATAAAAATTCCCTACATTCGTTTTTTTCTTGTCTCTCAACAATTAAAAATTTGCGTATGAAGTGTTTGTAAACAAAACAGAATGTTGAAAACTTAACTTTCAAAATACGCATATAGATTCACAGATGATAATACGTACAGGGTACTATTATGTCACTGACTCCTTTGAAGAAGACCTCACTGCACAGTCTGTACTTTCCGCAAAATCAGCAGTTTCTTACAAAAAATTATGATTATTCTTTTTGTATGTTATTACATTTAATTTCAAATGCTGTAAACCAATTTTATTTGGTGTTCAACGGAGAATATAACAACTTAAATTCAAAATTGTCTCCGCTCATGAAGAAAATCGTAGCGTAGAATTCTGATACATAATCAGAATTATTAAAATTAATGTACATCTTGTTGTATGCTGTACATGATAATTGTGAAAACTGGAGAAAATACAGTGAGTACTGAAATTATTTGCTAATGTGAAGTAATATCTTCAGGAGGTGAAAGTTTCACTCTGTTTTAGTTTTTTTTATCGTCAATATGATTATTCATATTTAGGCCTATAGGTAATTTATTTTTAGTTTTTATTGCAATTTTTATTTTACGATTCTTAGGCTAGATGAAATTAATAAAATAGTTTATACACACATTTTGTATTGGAAAAGCCTATTTTCTTAAAACTTATAAAAAATAAACTGAATTACTAAAACCCCATTTTTCGAAACTTTGTATCACTAAAAAATCAAGGTATCTCTTAACACTTCATAACAATATTATACAAGAGTAATCATTAGGTAGAAATTACAAGGGCTGAAGGGCATTTCAGCCATGAATGCAAGAAAGGCAAAAATGTATATCTTCGTTTGTTCTGTCCCAGAAATTCAGTATTTTCATTGTTTCATTCAATTTTGATAATCTTTTGTTTACTTAGGTGTCATCAGCATTCAACTATATTATTTATTTTTATTTCATTATACCACCTATGCTATATTACGTGTCATTACATTTTTTGTTATGAAAATAGACATTATAATTTTGAAATAATTGAGTTCCTTTAGTTTTATTTAGATTTTTTTTTATTCCGTACAAAATTTCATACCCCAACACCCATATGCCTTCTAGTCATCTCACTACATCCTGAGATCGGAGTTCATTGCTATATATTTCATTGCAACCTTGGTTCCGTTTCCCTACATTTTCTAATGATATTCCTACTAATGTAAGTACCAAGTGTTTTACATTGTGAGTAATAATAATTCGAGCGGTAGTATGGACGAAAGAATGCATATATTCACATTTGTATCTTGAGGGTGGAGATACACAAAATCAACCTTCTGGAACCATTCTGTCTTTTTCAACTTGACACACCTTTACAATCACAAAATGAAATGCACTTCCTGTCTTAAAACAGATATACAGGACATCTTCAAAACCTTTCTCAGAGAGGAAACAAAATTGACTCACATTTAGAAAGTTTCATAATTTATTAGGAAGACTACAGTGACTAATAAGTTTATCTGGTATATTATGTGTATATACAGGTGACTTCTGTTTAGTTATTATAGAAAGACCGAATTAAATAAATACTACATGTTTTCAATTCCAGTAAGATTGTGTATCAATGTTTCATTGACATTAGCCACAGAATTGAACTTTATATGTGACAGACTCCTATTTTATCTCTTCATTGCACTCTCTATAAATATTACAATTTCATTGTAACTGATCAAACTAAATAGCAGAGTGGACGCACACCTTTGGACTAATAAAACAATTTCATGTCTGACACAATCTGTTCATTTATTTTAACTTAGTCATACCTTCCTACGAGTGAAAAGCAAAATATGTGCTACCTTCAGATATATTTCACTCTTATTCGAGGATATGATGCTGTTCTTCTATACTTCTTCATTTATCGTTGGAATGAAAAGGTCATGTTTATAATGGCCATTTATATAAGTTATTGAAAATCCGTCCTTGTATTTCAGTCATTTAGTGAGTGCATTTAATGTTTTTATTTAACAACTAATTATTCTATAGAAGGCAGCATCAGGAAGTCATTTTAATAGAAATATTGATTTACTAATCATATCTACGTCAAAGAATTTTAAATTCGTAACAATACATCAGCTTTGGAAATATCGTAAAGAGTATACAATAACTTGAATCTAATGTAATATACATAAAAGAGTGACTATAAGCGATCGAGTGACTATAAGCTATAATTATTTATTAAGCTAGATTCTCTATACAACCAGGGCAGTTATTCAGCATGTTGTTAACATATATTTTATCTCTACAGAAGTACAGATAAATAAGAACAAGATATCTGATAACATTATCATTATGCTGATATATATACCATCCGTGCTGTGTGATGAAAAAGGATTCTTGCTGATAAATACCTTGTTAAATGTAAGAAGTAACACGACGATCTCGAAACCCACAGGGACACATGAAAATGTTACAACAATACCTTAGCTTATAGTTTTAAAATAAAATCGATCAGAAAGTCTTGAGTTTTTGCCTTGGAAATATAAGTTACATCATGTGGAATATAATTTATAATATAAATTTATTCATATAAGTTCCGCAGACAAACCGAGGAGAAACTGTGTATACGTATGGGTTAATATTTGAAAAGAGAATAATAAACATTATTGTATTATTTAGTAATAAAGTAATAGTAATAACTTATGTAGATAAGGTGGTTAGTAACACACGTTTTATGTATAGTAGAAGATAGTGTCATTGCTCCTTGCAGTTATGAATCTATTTATGAAGTACATTATGTAATACACTTATGCAATTGTTATTTTGTTCTAATATATCCAGATTATGCTATACGAATTGTATTTACATAAATTCATGGCAGATGTTCAGGTATAGACGTACAAGGTACCGAAACAATATAAATGCAATGAAAACGTTGATTCTGTCATGTTAGTATATACCAGAAACATTCGTCAAGTTTCAATCACCTGTACACACACGTTCGTAATATAGCTAACCAGTTATCACGAAAGTATGATTATCATTAGTTACTCGTAAGCATGATTATTGGTGGTATGAGACAATTTTCGCAACGTAATAATAAAAATGTGTCATTCTCCTGAACTCGTAGTAATTTGCTAACCCCTATTACACAACCAGTGAGGCAGTAATGTAACCGATATTGCCTTTATTCCAGATCTCAGGAAAATTTGTCAAATTTACGATTCCTAATAGGCGAATTTGATGGTATTATCTGATCAAAAAGTCATCTTCACTTTATCCTATTATACTATCAAAATGATTTTTTATGTACTTTAACCGTTTCACATGGCCAAAAAAATTATTCATTTAAAATCCTGAGCGAGCACAAATAACGTAATTTTCACTGCTCCGAATGCAAGTAGTACACCATCGAACATCACTAATATACACATCTGAAATACTAAACAAATAAAATGCGGAACTTGGAACTATCTTTAAAGGCCAATTAAGTTTCCATCAATCGTTCCGATTATTATTGTTTCCTTCCTCGATCTGTTCACGATGATGATGCGGTTAAGTTCTTCTCGTTGTTGTACATGAGTACCTTTCATTTTCCGTTATGTTTCGCCACAGTTCTATGCATCCTGCTTTTTTTTTCGTTATCTGCACCTCAATAAATTGCAAAAGAGTATTTCAATCAAAATATTACGTAACGAAAGTAATGCTTCAGAGGTCACGAAGAATCGAGTCAATTCGGAAGGAAAATTCCACGGGAAGTGGAAATTGATATTTCATGTTGTAAAATAAAAATTTATTTTTAGGAGGCTTTATTCAACGTGTTCTTTAATTTTGTTCATTATTTGAGTTCTCTGTACGTATAATAATTATTATTATATAACCATAAAAAACTATAAGTATATTTTTCGGAAAGTGGGATAATGTGAAAATCGGTAATGCTATTTTTTAATTATATTATACATTGCCGGTTTATGTCCACTGTCAATTGTTATGAAGTGTGAAATCGCTCATCCTTCGAACAGAAGTAATAGGCCTATAATAACATATATACTATAGAGGTAATTCCTAAAACAAAAATTCTATCAGGTGCAATATTCCATTTTAGATATTAAAAAAAAAAAGGATACGTAAATTCCGTGCATAAAAGAGTTGATTTTCAGACAAGCAGAAACCAATGAAATAACTAACTAATGCGATGCCATTTTGGGATATAAATGAATCCAAAACGACAATGGCATAGATCACTGTACATGGAAAATCGAGCAGTATTTTTAACTTTTAGACCGATTCCGCGGAAGAAACACAATAAATTCCTAGAGTTATTGATGTTCGTAGCCAGCAGGCATGATTCTGTCATGAGCACTGAAGTGAAGTAAAATATAAATACTGGGAAAATCACATTTACAGGCACCAAAAATTTACAATCCTAACACGATCTGTATTATATTATTCACATTTTGCATGCATAAATTCGTTTTTATACGAGTGCGCCTGCAATTCGTACCATCTAGTATACACTATTAAATTAATGCGTTTTAGAATTACCAATCCCATATTATTTGACTTTAAGTTACTTTAAACTTTTATGGCTTAATATTTTTTCTTCGCATATTTTCTGAATAATAGCCTATTATGTTCATTAATTCCATTCCTAATATTGTTAATATACTATTATTGAAATACACATACAATAGTTTTAATTTTGTCTTGCTAGAAACACAATTTTGTCAAAACGTCGAAATAGGATCTTGATATAATTCACTGACAACTTATTTTATAGGAAAATATTTTTTCCGATAGTTTTTTCGGGTAATTATAACGATCCGAATATAATGAAGTACAAACTATTCTACGGACAATGTTGTTTACTTATTTTTTACACCCATCAGTTTTGGTTAATATTGATTCCTTTCTTTTAATTCCCTAAAAACCTACGAAAAATTACGGTTTCTTCTCGAAAAGACACTTATGGCGGTATCGCTCTGGTCCGATATATATCACAGGCTCACAGCACATACGAAAGATCAGTAACTTCAGTTGCGGGG
>JAQIWE010002593.1:0-12951 GCA_034698565.1 Campodea plusiochaeta | reverse complement strand
AAATTAGGGATTGGGACGGGGGTGGGTGAATCTTCTACTGGGTGGTCTGGTGGTTGATTAAAAATCCCCATTGGGGTGGAAGAGCTACGTGGAATAATAAGTAGGGATTCGTTAGGGGCACAGGGGCGTTGGGGTGGAGGATTTCGGGGTTTGGTGGAGGTGTATTTTTTTGCAGTGGCGGTATAATATTTTTTTATAAAATCAGTTTTAAAGTGAAATATTTATAAATAAATTGAAATTCTCTTTTGAAAATTTAATTTATGAAATCGGATTTTAAAAAGTAATAAATAATAACGAAAATAATTTAACGAGGCAGTAAAATACTGCTCTAGTCTATGTTAATACACAAATTTTTCTTTGTATATTTATTGTTGTATCGACCGCTAGGGGGTTAAATCATCGTAATATTGACATTGTATATTGTTCCCCTTTGCTTTCTCTAATATACTTGAATCTTTTATGATAAATATTTTTTGTTAAAAAAAGGGGTTTGCATTGGTTCATAATTTTTTGCAGTAGGCCTAATCGTATTTTAAAATTAAAATTCATTTTATTATTTCATGGAAATATTTATAATTAGCATCTATAATACAGTACTATCCATCTTATTTCATGTTGATAAACAGTTTCTACTTTTTTTAAAATTCGTATTCCTTTTGTAGTGTGAAAATGTGATGAATGCTATTAAGATTAGCTTGAGAACTTTCTCTGTTTTCTTTCTCTGGAATAATAAAAAAAAGAGTTATTTCTCAAGTTAATTATTAGCGTGTGAACTACCCGTTCATTACATTGTTATCTCATTACATTGTTATCTCTAAGACAAGTGTTATATGGACTGTAGAGTATTATACTAACAAACATCTTGCAGTGCTTGTGGAACTTGTTAAATCAAAGTGATAATTATGCACTGTACCAAGTGTTTGCAGTCCTCCCCTGTTGATAAGTATAGTGGTAGCACTATTCACTAAGAATAAAAAAAATATTCAATAATTCTACATTTCGCTAAGATGCTTGTATAGCCATAATCATGTATAGAGACTCAGGAAAAAGGGAACAATATACAATGGTAATATTATAGCGTTTTTTGTTGTTGTATCGACTGCTAGGAGTCAAATCATCTTAATATTAACAATAGGTTTTAATTATTAGTTTGTTAAAAATATTTTACAGTAGACCTAAGCCTTTATTTTTAAAACAAATTGGCACAATCAATATTATAAAAATGTTATGTGATACAGTATAAAATAGGCAGCTTTTATAATGCAGTTTTAAAGATTTGCAAGTTTTCTTTATCGAACAGCAATTTTTTCTGCATATTACATAATGTAGGTTTATACGTCTACAGAGAAGCAGTTCTATTGATACAACTTTCAACAACCAATACTGTATGTATAATATTCAATCCACTTTTGCCAATACCATTTTTATTATCGCAAGAACTTTTTTATACGGATTCCTGTAAATAGCTTTATATAACTGTAAAGTGCTGTACAGTATGCAAATCTATATAAAGTTGGATGAAGTGTAAAGGATTTATAGCATCTAACAGGATTGTAACATAACAAAGTAGCAACAAGTGATAAACCTGTGTGTAGGTGTACAGTTACTGTTAGATTTTGTGCTCGTAATTTAATTAGTCAAAGATGATACCTTAGAAAGGTGAAAGTACTCCAGTTATAAAGTACTTGAAGTCAAAAGTTATTTATAGTCCTACAGTATTACAAAGTATTGCTCGCATATTGTTGTTAGATTCATAGATTGTAACATATTTTTGATATAGTTAGTTTTTATACTATGTCGCAATTTCGTGGTTGAAGAAAATATTTATACGCCCCATTTATATTGTGTTTCTTGTCTAAGACTGTGTTTTTATTATAAGACAAAGTAAACTGAATGCTGGAATGATTGTTTACTTTTGTATCAGTACTTCTATATAGCAAAGGATTAAACAATATTAATGTCCCCCTTTGCCTTTCCTAGAATATTTGTTATAGGAACAGGCAAACTTATTTATGGTAGGAAAGGTAAACTTATTTATGGTAGGGTGCAAAGATCCTGTAGGCCTATATAATTATTTTTCAGCGGTGATCCTATAATCCTGTTATAAAACGATTATTATTTTTAAATCTTGGGTTTGTAGTTTCAAGTAATTCATACACTTTCATCTTTAAATTACAAAACTGTATTAAAGCAACCACTTTCAGTACAAAACAACTCTAAATAAAACCTCTTCTCTGATAGGCTAGAGAGACTCCCTCTTCTTCCTTTGTCTCAGCTCTGTGCTCCCTTCACCTCTAAATGAAAGAGCATCTTTTTTCATTCTTCCCTTTTCTCCAAGTAAATAGTTTAAAGAATTGTGTGGATATCAATTCAGCCATTTGCTTTCTTTCTTTCTCAAGAATTCCCAAGTAGGTTTACGTCGTTGCTACGGGTGATAGATTACCTTTGGAACACAACAGTGATGTAGATGGTTGTGATGTTGTTCATTGGAAAGTTACGAGAGCAGGGAACATTATACAAGCTAGATCTATATAATATAGGCTTTGATTTTGTAGTATTAGGTTTATAGTTTTCTCAGTTTTTATAGAATAATTTTTTTTTCCATTTTTCTCCTAAATTTTTGCCAGCCATTTTGCCACCAATGTTACAAAAAAAAAATATTAATACTGTTTTTTATATATATTTATTAATTTAAGATTGTTTGAGCAAATTCGATATTAAACAGATGTTTAGACCTATATACCATACCGTATTTTTTATTGGAACAAAGGAAGAAAGCCTATGAAGTGACTCAAACTCGGATAGTGACCCATTCCAATTTCACACAAAGGGCCGTGGAGAGTTAATGCAATTCAGAAAATGTTTACACTTCACATTCAGAAAATGGTCATTTTAAAATAATTGAAAAGATGAACATTAATAATAAACAATTTGGAATAACTAACCTACAATCAAATTGGTACAATATAAAATGTTTATAAGAATAAGCCATAGCCCTTCCCCCTCTCCTATTAAACGTCTAACTAACAATTTCTAACAAAAACTTAAAAAGTTTTCCACTGTCAGTTAAATAAATTTAATCTAAATATTTTAAAGCAGATGTAACCTTTATACCATATTGTAAGATGCAAAACTTTAGAAATCTTATATATCTGCTGGGTTTACTGAGCTGGAGTTAGTTCCAAGACCTTGTTTTGATTTCCCTAGTGACTTCTATGCGTCTTTCATTAATTCCAAGTAACTAGGACTAACTTGGTTACGTAATTTGTTGATTCGAAAGATCCTGTATGCAGATGTGTTTTATAAAATAATATTAAACTGTGTTTTCAAGATCGAGATTAAAATGGATCTGGAATATATATTTATTTTAAAAAAACACATCATGTATCGTTTGTCTAATTGAATTATAAATCTCCCCTTTAGTTATAAATCTACCGAAAACCCAATATGTGGCAAAAATTGATCTCGCTATTAAATCTTCGTAACTGTTGATTTTTACAATTTTATCCATCTCATCAAACTTGACTCATGTAATATTGGTAAAAAATTATATGAAATAATCTGAGTGGTTGAAAAGTGAAGAGCAACAACTGATGGTTTAATTATTTTTTTATATAATGACATGTTTTAAGGCATAAAACCTTCATAAACTAATACATTAAGTACATTGTTCCCCTTTCCAGATATTATTATTATAAATATGAGTGACTTATATATAAAATATAACAGTTTCTTTTAAAAATAGTCTTAGTATTAATTTTAGTCTTCTTCTCTTCTGCAGGCTTTCCTTGAGATGACTGATGAAGCTGCTGCCACTACGATGGTGAACTACTTCACGAACTGCACTGCACAACTACGTGGACGTTCAGTATACGTACAGTTCTCAAACCACAAGGAACTTAAAACGGACCAAACACATTCAAACGCAGTAAGTTGAAAATTATTATTTGAGTGAAACAAATAGAAATATGAACTTTTGATATGGCTAATGAAAATAACACCATGTTCGTCGTTCCCTTTCTCGATGTCTTCCAAATAATAGTGGGGTCTAACATTTTCAGAAATGACTAGAACATTGCTTGAATTTGTTTTGCTGACCATACTTTTTCTCTTGAAAATTTTACAGTTTATTTTCTAGTTTTTTTATTCTATTTTACCATTGTAGTTCAGATATTTTACTAAGCCTAATAATAATTTAAAATAATTCTGTCCGATAACGGAGTTTTGCTGTGTGTTTAGAAATTGTTGAATGAGTTAAAAATGTATATAAGTTTACTAATTTTAAAAATAGTAACAAACTCGGTAGCAGATTATGTGCAAAAATATTGGAATATGCTAATAACAATTTTAAATATAATTTATTTTATAATATTGTTTCTCTGAGATCAGTAAACATCTTCCAAAGGGTAGATAATATCCCTACTAAAAATACTGCAAACTAAAAACCTTTTGAATACGGTACTTTTCAAACTTCCAAAAGAAAAATTTCACTTCTATGTAAACCAAACCCATCTTTACATACATACCCTAAAAATAAACCCTCTTGTGCCATAATAAATAACTGTTGACGTGAAGACGACTTAAAAAAACTTTTCATCTTTTTTCTTTTCCCCTTCTTCCATTGTACAAGCTGTCCTCTTGGTAGAAAAAAAAAGAAAATAAACTTCTTTCTTGTTAACTGCTGGAAATTTTGGCACGCACAAAAAAGCAAAGAAATAAACCTCCCGAATCAAAAGAGAGGAGTAATAAGAGACTCGTTAAAGTTTCGTGAATGGGACACTAGATGGGAGAAGTGGAGTAATTGGGGACAGACTCGCTAGGGGGACAGGACAACAGGGTTGCTATAGTAAATAAAAGGGTTGTTGGGACGTAATATTATGAAATATTCCAATAGGACGTTTTGTTTAACAATAAATTTTGTGCTCAATTACAAGAATTTTCGATTTTAATTTTTGATTCTAATCATAGGATGTTTCGAACAAAAGTCACGTCGGTGGCTGTCCTCATCCTATTCGAGAATCGAGATGATTCTCCAGATCTGTTCTCGATTAACCTTTGTTTGAATTTGTTGAGCAGCATGTTACTTTTATTACGCGAGATAATTATGACTTGCTGATATTATTATCATTCAACTGTTCCAATTTTTACTGAAAATAAAATTTACTATGATCGGATTCGAATAATTCTCCCTTGCTAATTGCTCCAACGCTGGATTTCGGAAACTCCGAGATAAGTTATGAACCTGATTAAATTTATCGAAAATTTTGAAATTAATTGGAACAGGAAACAATAAGTGAAATAGCAAGTTGTGCCTATATTTTTTTGAAACAATAATTATTGAATTTGCTCATGTAGGCAAGCTAGATAGTGGGAATCGAATCCAGTGTTCATAAAAATTAATAATTGGCAAAAGGAGGAAAATATACAATGACAACAGATGGTTCCTCCGTCAGTAGGATTGTCACGTCACTCAGCAGAGTAATCGAGTTACCTTTTTCCTATTAGCAAAGGTTACTAACCCTAGCTCAGATAAACAAAGCTAAAATATTATTAAAATAAAATCTACTAAAACTTGCACCAATTGGCAAGCTTGGTCCGGCTTCCATTGTTCACCTCTTTGTCTTCATAGATTGTTGTTGAAGAGTCGTCGTTAAGTTCTTGTAGGCAATTAAGTTGTTGTACTTTATTGTCTTGTTCTTATTGTTCAGTAGATCAGTAAACAATCAAACAAAATGGACGTCACGCTGTTTCAAAGTACTCTTGTACCACTGCGTCATCAACAAGTACTCAATGATGGTTTATGACGTCACAAAACTTTAATAAAATGTTTAACTGATGATCAAAGACAGTATTCTTTCAATTAAGTATAGTCATAGTAATTGTTAAGTCGTTTTATATTGTTCTATGACCACGCTTTTCTTAGTAGGCAAAAGAAAAATGTTTTGAAATTTTCCACACCGAACTATTTTTTTTTTTTAACTTTGGAAGTTTGCACTTCTTTAGATGTAAAGTTAAGTTCAGTTAGACTATGTAAACATCAAGAAAGTTTTCTCTAAGTCTGGGAAGATCTTCGCAGTTAAAGTAATTAAAAGGAAAATAAATTAACAAAATTATGTGAAAACAGAGTGTGAGTAAACAACTATCAAAATAAAATGGGTTACTGGAATAATTCAGTAGTTCATACTTCAAAGGAGCCAATGAGGAAAATGGCAATTTTAACATAAGTTTATTCGATAAATCTTTCCCCAGATTATTTTCATTTATCTGTCAAAGAAACATGAATTGTTCGAAATTTCCTGTTCTAAAAAATCAGCCACTTTAAAACATTTAAAAAACTCTTGAAAACATTTCTGACAAATCCTTCATCCAATAAAGTAAAAAAAACATAAATTACTTCTAAAAAAACCTCTTCCAATCTTCTTTTCTTTTCCAATCCCGGAAACCGGAATCTTGTTTTCCATCCCGGATATAATTTCCTATCTACTCCGCAGCAGATTTGAATATCTTTTCTAAAGTGACTTGTAATTGTTTTCTTCTGTTGGTAATATTGTAATGTGATCCGGTCTCTTTTTTTCCTGTGGGGCCTATATATACAAAACAGTGTCATTTGGGCTGGTGTGATTAGACGTTGTTTTTCATGTGTCTCTCTTTTTGTTTAAAAACAGGATAAAGACAAAAGAGGGGGGATATAAACTAGGAAAGGATGAAAGCATATTATAATTAGCTTTCAGTTGTATACGCTAGAGGGATGGTAACTTTTTTGTATTTTACACAGTGTGTGTAAAGTGAAGGTTTTTAGATAATGTCCATGAGAGGTTGATGTTGATTGAAAAATGGGGGCATGTGTTAAATGGAAAATATTTAGGGTTTTACGTTGAAAGAGAAAATGGTTCACTTTTTAACACTTGAAGAAATTCCACGTGTTTTTTTGTAATAGTAATTTTGATTTTGTAAATATAATGTTTTGCAAATAGTTGAAAGTACTGTATTAATTTTTTGAAAGTTGCACCAGTTTCAAATTAGTTTCACCCTATTATCTTGGATTAAAAATTATAGGATATTTTTTTATAATATGGTGTGCAACAATGAAGTCTATGATTTGATCATGGTAATTATTCTAGAACGCACAATTCACATAAATTTTGTAAATCTTAAATTCGCCGGTGATTAGAATTAAATTATGAAAAGCAGAGTCAACCCTCAGTTTAAAATTGAAATTTGAGCGGGATAATTTTTGCGAGAACTGTAGTATAAACTTCAATACTAAAATTAAATCCATTACAGAAAAAATCCATTAATATCAACCTACATCCACCAAACAGTATCATTTTCCCACTGCTTTTACCCATGATGCAAAGCAAACACCTGTGACAATCATTTCCCGCGTCCTACCTGTCCCACTACCAGCAAAGTAGTAATACAACAGTGTTGTTTAAATTGTACCTTGTCCGTAGTATATACCTCTATACCTGACGGGTGAGTTTTGGACGATCGGCGGAAACAGTGCGTTAATGGCTTTTAATGAAACTTTGACACGATGTTCGTCAGTTCCGGTAGCCGGTAATGGAAAAAAGGAGAAGTTTTAAGAACTGTGTGTTTTATTATTATTTCGGTGCTGTTATTATAATGTACGTTTTTTTATGTTTTTAAAGAGGAAATGGGTTACATGGGAGAGATTAGTGTAATTAGGGTAAAGGGTGGTTAATTCGTCACGTTTTTTTTAATTGGAGTTACTTAGATAATTTGGGGTTCTAACGATGCATTTTTGTAAAAATCTTGTTTGAAGACATTTTCATCAGTCAGGAATCTGAGGATTTTTACCTTCGTGGTACATAATTTACAAATTATGAAATCAAAATCTGGCAAGAGAGTAATTCCAGTTAGTTCAGTGATGACAAACTCGTTTGACCGCAGACCAATAAAATTGCTCCAAAATATGTAAATGTACTAGGATAAATTGGGATCTGTACTATTCAAAGTTGATTATTGTTTTCAGGCTTTGCTTTCAGATAATACTGTAATCAACATTTATTATTTTACAACTAGAGCTGCATAAATCCATACACCAGAACCATGATAAAAGATGGATGGAGGAGGGAGGTAAACGAGCTGTTCTAGCAGTAAAATCCACCATTTTTAGTCACAAATTATGAAACTGTTTTGGGTGACTTCTATTGTGGCGCCATCAGGATTTAACGTAATTTTAGTTTATTTTATCAATGAATAAATCAAATAACTAGTCTATTTTTCTTCATTTTATAATTTTAAAAACATTAAAACTGCCAGATAATATTATTAAAAATAATAAAATTTCGAAAATTAAACTCATAAAATCGGGTGAGATAGTTCGCCATCTGGTGATGTGTCATGCGTTACGGTAAACTCAAATATAGAGCTCGTTTACCTCTCACCCCCCCCCCCCCTCCATCAAATATCTTGACCAGAACCAAGATGATCTCTGCTTCAGTTATCTTCACGATCCAGGACTTAAAGAAACAATAATTATATAAATAAAAAATATGAACTCTTGTTATTCAAATGGCGTTATTTTCATTAGCCAGTGTTTATAGGATTATGATTTATGACTCTGTAGCACCGAAAAAACTATCAGAAACAAAACTTATAATTACAGGACAACATGAGTTACCCCAGTTTCATTACAAAACAGTCCGATGGCAACCTCAAGTTAATAAAAAAAGTTTGAAATTGTTAAATGCGTTTTCTATTACTATAAAGCATAATGTGTGTAGCACAGCATGATGTTAAAAGCATTATTATTATTGTTATATCTCTTCAGCTGGATTTGTTAACACACTGTATAATTATAATTGCGCTTATGGATTCGTAAGGTCTCAATGTGTTAAAAGCTGCATGAGGAAGGCTTCATGCGAGAATAGTTATGTATAGGTGTTCTTGGAGGTTATAAGGCTTCTCTAAATGGTTTAAAACAGTTTATAATACGGTAGAGCGATTTATATAAATTAAACAGTCAAAATTATGATAAGTATTGACTAATTTTATCATTGCACAGTCATCATAGGCAGCATATTTTTTTTATATAAAAATATATTTATAAGACTGCATATAACAAAAGGGGACTATCATCTTGATTATTCATTTTAACAAACTTTATGTTAGCAACATGTATCCATAGTTAAATATATTTTAAACGGAAGAAACCTGTAGATAAAATAGTAATCCAGCAGTGATATTAAAATCTTTAAAAAAAAAAAAAAAAATTATTAAATAAATGATTTGTTACTCACATTTTTTGTTACAACGATGGATAATTTTAAGAAGCAGTTTTTAAAATTACATATATCATTTTTTTAACATTTTTCTCTCTTCTTCCCTTCTTTAGAACGCTTCAGCACAGGCAGCGCTCCAAGCGGCGCAAGCAATGGCTGGTCAAAGTGAGACACAAGGAGGTCCAAATACTGTACTACGTGTCATCATTGAACACATGGTCTACCCTGTTACGCTTGATGTACTATATCAGGTAAGGAAAACACGAATATTTAAAAAAAATTATAACTTAAAGTTAACTTCAAATTGACGACATTTTAGCACGACAAATGTGTAAAAATACCTTTATATGTATAGAACAATATTTTGCCAGTTTTAAATAACACTACGTGTACATGAAGGCATTAAATCCGCACTTACGATTTAAGAGCGCATTTAACTAAATTTAGAACGGTACTGACCGCACTAGAAGTGCGCATTTGCTTCCTTCATGTAAACGTAGCATTGTTTATCAAATAAAGGAACTATGATCTCGAAAATTCCAAACATTATCATAAACAATAATGTGAAAGATATGGAATGTATCAGATCATGTTTTCTACCATTCCATGTGAATATTTAAAACTATAATTATAGACCTATGTGTCCTTCTCTTAGAATTATATCGAAAATTTTGTTAGTAACTCTGTAGATAACTAAATATAGGCCTAATTACTTATTGCCATGCAGATATCACTTTTTGAAAAGTTATTCTTTGCTCATAAAATTACAGTGATCAAGTGACGTGGAATAACACAGTGCAATGAAGAGTATAACAATAAATTAGTATCTGTAACCTGGTTCGTTGAATATCATCCGTTATTTATTATCCTATTTTCCACCTTCACACAAACAGACAACTCCCAACACATTATATTGAAAACAACAACTGTAAATGAAGAGACTAAAATTGATTTATACTGCAGACAGTCTCTGTAATTAATCATTAACTAACAAATGTATAAGGCAATACTTTCACAAGTCAAAAACACTACAGTACTGTCAGAGAGACAGACGTGTCAGACTCTATAATCTCACCATTCAGTGAAATAATCACAAGCTTTAAAATAACAATACTTTTAGCTTTGTTGCAATTTCAGCTTTGTAGGAAAATGATCAAACAAATCGTCTCTCAAATAAAATGTGTTGTTATTGATTGTTTTCGTTGTACATTGTCATTCGAATGTTTACAGGATTTCTGTTTGTTCTAAAAGGGATATGAACAAGGGAATAGTGAATTTCTACAGGTTGATAAATAAAGTTCAAATAGGATTTGTGTGCGAATACTAACGACTAGATTAAAGATGACATTTTTGTAATTCTGTGAAAGATCAGTGTATGTTTTAAAAATTAAATTTTGTATTTTACAACTTTAAAATTTACTATTATAGCCTAGCCTATCATTGGTCAAACTACTTTTCATTCATAGATGTAAGTAATAAATAGAGAGTTTTACACAATTTATAATTACATTGTTTGGTTAAACCACAAAATCATCTAGAATTTTATCAAATTGACGAAATGTTTGTTCGACCTTACAATTATGAAGTTCCATGATACAAATTTTAGATCGTAATGGAAACTTTAATGTGCTGATATAAATATCAATGTAAAAATAACAGAGGACAAAATCGAAAATATATAAAACGAGATCATTAATGAAATTTCTGAGCTTTCTTATGAATGTAGAATTGTAGCTCAAAGGTCTCTGGAACATATTGATTAAGTTACTGTTGAAATGGAGTAATGAAAGACCAATATTTTCTTCGTGTAATATTTCGACTTTTATGTAACAGTCATTTTCAAACATATAAACAATATACAAAATTTATAAACATGATAATATTTCCCTTTTAAAAGTTGTCTCAAAGTCAAATCTGGAGCTCATTACTGATCAATTTCTCCCAAATTCTTGGAACGACTACACCTTCAGTTAAATTTAATTTTTCTGCACCTTCGTTTTTTATGAGAATAGATTCAACATAATTTCTTGCTGTAATATTGTTAGTTTCATACATCAGTTTACCGCCACTCCAGTTCATAAGATGGTTAGTTTTAACAGAATGGGTACCACATGCAGATCTTTCTGGGTGACCTAACCTTAGGCTGTCCTTATGCTCCTTTAATCTGTGTTTAAAACATCTTCCAGTTTGTCCTATGTATGATTGGCCGCATTCTTTACATGATATCTTGTACACTCCTGATTTATCTTCCATTTCTATTGGGTCCTTTTTATTGCTTAGCAGGGACGATAGTTTGGTTGTATATATATGTTCTAAATCATTTTATTTACGTAAAAACCGCAATCCAGTCATTAAAATTGTAATTACAAATTTTTATTGTATTAATATAACGTTATTATATCAGTAATATTTTCATTTATCGTTTACATAAAAAAAAGTTCAGATTAAATTATTGAAATTTAAAATTGGTATATTTTTTTACAAATAATTTACTAAATCTGTAAGGGAATTTAACACAATGAAATTAATATGGAAACAGAAACCCTTATAATATTAAGAAATCATCAATGATAGGAAAAAATATTATAAGTATCTAGCAGGAATAGTAAATGGAGGCCCTCCAAGTCAGCGGAAAGCACGGGAAAAGAAGAAAACAAACAATTTGTAATGAGCCATTTTCCAATAAAATAAGCCAAATTGTTTTAAGAATTTGCAGTTTTCTTTAAAAAAATTGTAATATTCCCGTATTCTTTGTTATATTCCCGTACAACTGATGTACTTGAAGTACTTATAACAGCTTTGGTGTTTCAGCGTCATTACTTTACACATTTGACAAAGTATTTTCATTTGATAAACTGATATGGAGTTCCTTTAATTATGGTAAATATAAACCTAGAAGCAGGTTTATGTATACTACAGATTAATTAAAGACGTGGTAATTAAGATACAGAGTAATTAAAAATGTTTACGTTAAAACAGTCAATGTTTCAATGTTAGATACAAATAATATGTATTGTTTTGACTATTATAATAATTTATATAATATAAGAACTTTATAATTATTTGCAAAAAATGTTCTTCATTCAAATAAAGTTTCTTTTTTATATAATATATACTCCCCCCCCCCACTCCCTCTCTCCCCTAATATCGAAGTTAAAAAATATAGAGACTACGTCTCTTTTCGTTGAGCTACCCGGAAAAGGGTAATCTCGGCACAGTTTAGTAGAAACCCTGCTGTTTACCTAGGTTTTCACTGCCCCCACCCTGTCAGAAATTTCTGGTGTTGATTCTGTTTGAAAGATATTACTTAATTGTACGTTTTCTTATAGGTATCTAAAGTGCCATTGCTCCCAATATTTCTTCAAAAGAATCCAGCAACTGATTGGATATACAAGGCAGAACCTCAACCTGGAGTTGCATGCCTCGGAATGGAAGTAAGAAAAACAGTTTTCTTTAAAAATATATAGGTATATGAAATAAATAGGCACGATAAAAGAATTACATAATATAGGTATAATAAATTGGTAAGAATGTCAAAGACTGCTATCAAATCTCATATACTATTTTCATTTTTTCAATAGTAGAAATGTATACGGAATATTGTATATTGATACAAGTGAAAAGCAGAATTCCGTAATAAGCACTCTGTATATTATAGGACATTACCCAACATGTTTCGAATTAAACAATTCATCATCAGGGG